>JAZHYW010026014.1:0-38047 GCA_037355805.1 Ixodes ricinus | reverse complement strand
CTGCTAAGGGGCTATATTACCTATATGACCTTGACCTGTGCCGTTGCTTGATCGCAGTGAAGGTGGCGCTGCGATCAAAGTGACTTGGTTCCACCTGATCGCTTTCCACATTTCGAGGTGCAACTGAAAACATGAGCGGAGTCTGTAGCTCGCCCCACTCGTACCTTCTAGTGCACTCTTACACTGGTCAGGAAGGGCAGCACGCGACACTTAAGAGCAAGCCACGAGAGCCTCCAGGTTTTTAAGGGCCAGGGCTGCGTTGTGCGTATGCGAGATGTCACTGACAGCTCTTGCGAGACTGCTCTGTGATGCATGCTTGCGTGTTCCTAGTCATAAATCGTATCGCTCGGCATCCGTACAAGTTCTGTAATAACTTTACCTCCACACACAAAAATAAAGATACAATACTTAAATTGTTTAGGTTAGCTATGTATTTCCGGGGAAAAACTATTTCTGGTGAGGGGTGCCACATCGCCAGATTGAAAGAGCTTCGATACTCTGGCTGCACGAATGGATCGTGGCAAGCCGCGATATTTTATCCTGCGCGAGGATAACATTTCTGGATTCTTATATGGTGATCGGATAAGGAATATAATCTATCACCAAGTAAAACAATAGGTTAAATACCCCGCGAAGAAAACTGTGATAAATAAAATATCCTTTTGTTCAAAATGAGCAGTCCTTGGGGAATCAAATTCGGCACTTTACGCCAAGGCTTTCCTAAATGTACCCATTTAATAAAGTTTCTTCTAACCAGATACGACTGTCCGTGCTACATATATGTCACAGGTTCCTTCTGTTGATAACTTGCACAGCCGCCAGGCGTGCCAAGACTGAATGCACAGCCGACTCTCTCTTTTTTTTTGACAATACCAAACAATTTTGTTTTCGTCCCGATACACAAGATAATAATAATCAATAACAATAATATATAATAATAATAATAAATAATAAATAATAATTTTATTCGCGCATGCTGGAATGGGCACATGTCGTGGTGTTCGGGGCTAGGCAGATAGGTGAAAAACCCTTACGCAGAGCGCCAGGCAGCCCGCCACCACATGTGACAAAAAACAAAACAGACTGGTGACAAAACAGGGTCACCAGAGATCGATCCTGGTGACCCAAGTCACCAGGATCGATCTAAAATGGATTGCAAAAATCAATGCCTGCACGTAGCAATCTAAACGTTTCGTCAAAAGTGTATTTCAAAGGTCGTTTTTTTCTTTTTGGAAAATTACAAATCGTAGCTCCCTTTCTGCGAAAAATAGAGCCAAAACACTTGCCAGGGTCTACGGCGGGCGGCGACGCAGATGACCGAGTTGAGTTGCGGGGCGCGTTTGGCGCGCGTATTGATAGATGGCGCCACCTCCTTATCGCGACGGCTCGCGACCACCGTGGTTTATTAAAATGAACATAACCTTTTGAAATGTACGTTTGGTTAAAAATTATTGTGAACAATAAAAGCAAAACTTAAAAAAACGCGTCTGCATAATGACGGCGTTTTTGCTGCCAATGGATTTCGTTTGCTTGTCGTCTGCTTTCTTTCGTTGGTCGGTTACACTTTCCTGACGCTGCTCCGGACGCCATCTATCAATTCGAACGCCAAGCACAACCCGCTACTGAACTTGGTCGTCTGCGTCACCACCCGCCGTAGACACTGGCAAGTTTCCTGGCCCTATTTTTTACAGAGAAAGAACTCCGCTTTGTAATTTTACAAGGAAAAACCGACCTGTGAGATACGCCTTTGACAAAAAGTTTAGATTGCAACATGCACACGTCAATTTTTACGGCTAATTTTAGATCAAGCCTAGTGACTTGGGTCACCCTATTTATGTACACAATATACACAATACAAAAAGTACATATAAAGGAACGAAAAAAGGTGGAAAACAAGTAACGCATTATGACGAGGATGCCAGCTGCATCCCATACATCCTGGCCAGCTCTCATGACTCTGCCCCGTTCGACGGCAGTTTCTCAGATAGATCACTCACCATTGTCTTGGCCGTGTGAATGGCGTTTATTTAACGTACTCTCAGGTTGTTCAGCGTGGCCTGGTGCTTCACAAGTCGGCCAACTCCGTCGCATGCTTTTTCACATGTCCACATGCAGAAAATAACCACTGGGCTTGTGGGCAATCCTCCTGTGCAAACTGGTGAAGCTGATAGCGATTCTTAAAATGACTGGCGGCCACGTCAATTATGCACGTCACGTGCGAGTATACCGCAACGTTGTCTGCAACCCACTCTTTCATTTCTTCTAGAGCCAAGCACGTGTGAGTGGCGTCTTCACGCAGGTCCTCACTGATGATAGCAATGCGGTTTGTAGATTTTCTTTTCGTCAGTACACATGTAAATATCGTAACTTTTTTTGCCCGTGGTATGCTTGAACTTTGTCAGGAAGCACGATGGTCCAGTTTTCAGCAAAGTCAAAATGAAAGACAATGCTCCCGCGTTGCATGCACTGCTTTTCATCGTAGATCGCTTTATCTGGCGTTTGTCGGATGTGGTTGTAAAATAGCCAACTTTCAACCGTTACTTGAACGACTTTTAAAAACGTCTCAAGATCCAATGTTTTTTTCTTTTCACAAGGTTGCTGCATTTCCATGTTGTAAGCACAATCTATTCATCCTTTGGGATATGAAGTTCCTTGAGTGTAAGAGACGGTCCTTTCGGGCAGTGATCACAGTCTCCTTAAAGACAGAGACTTGTTGGTGGGTCGCACAGAAGTGCTGAGTTCATTTCACCAGTGTTGAATGTTGAGCCTGTAACCTTCTCTACAGCGACACTACAAAGGTATTAATTGGCGCACTGCACATAAACGCCCACTTCCTGGTGTGGAATACATTTGACCCCATCTAGGGCGCAATGAATAAAATTTCGTTAGCCCAACGCCGGAATCAAGATGCTTGTCTTTCTATACACAAAATGCCTCTAGGATAGAGCGAGTCAGGAAGCGCATTGGCACGAACGTTTTCTCCCCGTCGAGCATGACAGAGATCACGTCCTGCTGGGATGGACCTTGGCACGAACATTGTAGCTCGTCTTTAGTCAAGTACTCTAGGGCAGCAAACACGTTCTCAGGGATCACCTCTGCGGCTCATACCACACGCCATGCTTTTCCTTACCTAGAGCGTAAATACTTTCGCCATGTTAACCTTTCCTAGGTTAACATGGCGACAGTGTATGCTCACTAGTGTATTTAGGCGGGGCTCGAGTATTTGGGGGTTCTGTCGGTGTGCGTCTTTGTGCCTGATATTATCGCCCCTGACGCCAGCGAGTGGGATGGTGACCGGCACGACTGCTCAGTAAACAGGCATCGGCGGCCATATTGTTCCGATTGAAGCGAACTCCCTTATCCTTGACAGCGAGCAGGAAAATGCGAAAAAAGATGGAATCGGCCGTTTTTTTAGAACTAGCGACGAGTGTCGTCTGCTACTTCCGTCAACTATTGCGCCATAATCGTGATCTTTGCGAGGAAACGATTGTTGCTAGCCACAGAACACTATCATGCAGAAAGGAAATGCTTGAATATGCGTTTATTCTAGATATAAGTCTGGGATATATATATAGGAGAGAAAGAGATGGCGATAGAGAGGAAGAGAGAGGAGCATATAGTGTCACAGGCAAATAAAGTAAACGAAGTTCCCAGCTGCAGATGGCTGCAGGATCTTTTCTCGGATTCCTAGTTCGTAATATAATAGCTCTTTGTACACAGTAGTTTCTCCTCACTTTTACTGTGTGAACGATTGCTATATTTATGAATGGCCTCACCTCGTAACAATATGTAAAAGATGTGTGTTAGTTTTATGAAACTGGAACTCAGAGTCACTTCTCGTATAGGGCACTGCTAAGTGTAGGCTATGAAAAAGGAAACTATTTTGGAGAGTTCTTCTTTCTCATTTGAAAAAGGACCCTACTTTGGGGAGTCGTGTCTTCTCTCTTAATCAAATAATGCAGCATGTTTTCAATAGAAATGAATAGCGAAATAAAACGTGACAGGGTACACAAATTAAGAATAAATAAATATCAACATTTTTTTTTTCGCATCGGATTTTTTATTTTATTTTTCCTTTGTTTAAATATATACCCACTATTGTATCACTCAAATACCTATATATGTTTTCAATAATAGCCACATATAAGTAGAATACTATCTGAAAAGTATGTGATAACGGTTAAATTATTTCATTGGATAAATGCCTCTAAATCTGCCATTTTTCGTTCGAGCAGGCATGTTTGGCAATTTTTAGAAGACAAAAAAATATATAGAAATAAATATAATTACTATATATTACAAGCAACTGGTACCCATAGTTTGGCTCTAAAAGTATTAGAATTCTCCTTAATTTATTGGTTTAGGTATTCACTTTCAGACATGCGCGTAAATACAGCTGTCCACCTCTTCATGCCTTATTATTTTTCCAATCCCGAAATTTTTTCTTTGGACAAAACTAAGTTTAAATTTGTTGATACCAGATACAAGGAAATAGCATATAAAAACATCAGTTGATTTAAAAATGTCGCCCAGCCACCCTTTGGTCGATCTATTCTGAAATCACTCCCTTAAAACTAATAGGCCAGAGAACCATCTACTGAACATAAAATAAAAACCTACTACATCAAACTGGATTCGATTTCGCCGATCTATTCGCATGCCCACCACATAATAACTACAGCAGCTCGCACATGCATTTGAACTGTCAATTTATTATTCAAGTATTCCGACAAAATTACTGAGCCGCTTTATTATTCGCGATGCACTAGATCTGGCTAAAAGTAGCAATCAGTTTTTTTCTGAGCACAGCACCAAAAAGGTGATAATGCATTTACGTATATGCCACAAAAATATCCTTTGAATAACAAATGGCCTCCTTGGGAGTAGTCTGTAAATTTCCTGTATAACCAAGATTGAATGACCAGAGAATTCCCACTGGGGCCCACAATCTATATACACAGTTTGCCCAAGCTTTACTGACCACTCATCTGCCAGCGTGGCCCAGGCGGAATTTACACCGTTTTGCCAAGCTCGGCAGACCACTGAGCCGCCAGGCAGGCTCAGCCTGTTTTTCACCATAGAGCCAAGCTTGGCTAGACAAGGAAGCCACACTGAACTGCAGGGCCGGCTAGCCAGGCTGGATTATGCTTGCCCGCGATGTGAAACGACGCTTGGTCCGGAGAAACATCCCCCGGTTGCTCAAGATGGCTCAAGCTTGAACCTGTGAATTGTGCTACTTGGTATTTACGTAGAAATTATAGATATCTGGGAACTGTGAACATGCCGCTGCAATGTTTGGTATCTTATATATATTTATATACTGGTGTAAGTAATGTATATAAAATTACTGAGAAAATATATATAATCTCTAATAACACGGTACGCAAACTGAGAGAAAAGTAGGTTAAATCTCGATGCAATATGATATAATTTCGACTAACTAAAATTCGGAACATTTGAGTATAGTACTGTTGCAAGAAAATATATTTCCCACAAAATTACCTGATGTGTCTTATGTTTACTATGCAGGTTTGATTGCCCAAAAACATTTGGGAAAGTCGTAAAGATTGTTTATTAATTGCTAAAACACATATATCTATGTACATCACTTTTAAATACCTTTATTCTACTTTGATCCCACAGGCTCGAAATGCTTCGGCCCTTGTAATAAAGCTATATACTTGATGGCACTGAATTTTAAAACGTTGGTCCATAGATTTACAAAAAAGATTACTTCGATTTAAGAAAATTCCGAGCTGGGAAAGGAGCAATACTTATAATCCGATAAAATGCTATGTTTTTTTGTAATAAAATGCAACGTGTTCTCTTGAGAGTTAAACGTTTCTATAAGCAAAACCTTTTTAGTTGGTCGCTTAGCGTATCCTTCGTTGCTATATCTCGTGCACAATTAGAAATGGTAGTTTTAATGGATGTGAATAGATCTTCAAACACGTGAAATTGTACTCATTTCAGTAAATGTATCTTTTCGCAGTTCAATTGTAGCGTCAGAATAATATGGAAAAGTTTTTTTTTCTCGTAAAGAATAATGCTCCCAAACAAAGTCGAGTGAAATGCAATAAAGCGGCAGGAGATCTCCAACGGAACGTCCGGTACCCCACGACGAGGTGCGAGCCCTACAGCGTACGCCAGTGCGGAAAAGAGGCGGTGTTTGGCGACAGCCAAGCAGTGGCGATAAGGCTGTCCCCAGTGCAAAAACAACCGATGGCCGAGAATCAGGTGTCGGCGGCGATAAGGCGCAAACACCGTAAACGGGGCTCGGGTGCGGCAATTCCCCGGCCTCGACCGGACGGCACGCAGCTTGCTCAGACTCGACCTGCGCTTCCGCGAACGTTCCGACGTGGCCCTTCGGGCACTCTCCCAAGGCCTTATCTGCCTTGAACCCAGTTTTCTCCGAAAAACAACGAGAGCTCATGGTATGAAAAAAGCTAGAGCCATGACCCCTGGTGTATACTCTTGTTCGGGGATGCTTATCAGATACTAAGTAAGCTGATGCCAACCTGTCGTGCCGAGGTCTATAGGGCGCAGGAAGCTTGAACGTAATAGGTCGCCTTCATGCACGAATCAGTCGGTGATCGCAGTAAACCAAGTGTTCCTTGCGCGGCACGATGAAATGCTTTATTGTATTCATTGTCGTAAGCTGGGTGAGCATGTATGATGAGATTATGATGACAGCGCCCAAAAAGAGGAGGAAGAGAAAAGGAAAAGGTATTATGGCACCGTGGTGTTTTCGGCTCCCAAAAGTAGTAGCGCACATCTGCTCCAAGGTACGCTCAATAGCGAAAGACCTTAAAAATCAAAGTGCCAGAAACGCCACAGCCACCCGTATGTGTTGTGTTCAACCAGCGTTGTGTACGAATTCCCACTAGCGTGTGGTGAAAGCTACTTGGGCTAATCAGGACGGTGCCTGATTGACCGCCTTCTCGAGCATAATCGTTCAGACTTGAAAGGTCGGCGGTCATTTTCCCGTACGTTTGCGAAACCGGCTCGTGTTCTCCAATCCTTAACGGCACAACAAAAATTGCAAATTATCGAGATTACTCGACTCGCGAAATTTTAGAAGCGCATTGCATTAATCAGTTTGACGAACCGCTGGAAAGCCACCCAATATTGAAACAGCTATAACCCTAAACCTTGTTTTTAGACAAAACTATAGGGCAAGACATAGATGGTGTTGTTTAGTGTGAATCACTCTGGCAGAGCGTGACTTTCAGCAAGTTCTCCTTCTACTTTTGCTTATAAGTTCATTTGCGAATCAGCGCCTATATAGCGTGAAAGTTCTCTTTCTCTGTCCTTGTATTTTGTTTTCTGTTCTGTTTATTCTGTCGTACGAATGTTTCAAATTAAAGAGGAGGAGGCGAGAAAGACATTGCGGTCAGTCAACAATTCAAATTATGATTTGATAGACAGATAACTAAAATAAGTGATTGAAGGAAGATAAAATAACGAGAGTACACCGCCTAAAATAGGAAGATATGTACCAACAAGAAAGGAGGAAAGAAAAGTGTAAAATTGTAAATTCAATGATTGTTGAATACCATTGAACGATTTTTCTCATTCTGTAGTCAAGCAAATCCGCAGTGACTCTAAGGCCTCATTCACACAGCCGTTTGTTTCCCCGTCCCGGCACCGTCACCGGCGCCGGCGTGGAAAGACGCCGGGACGGAGGCTGCGCGAGAGAGTGTTCGAACAGAGAAAAACGGCATCGGCGCCGGAAAGATTGGATTGGATTGGATTGTGATAACTGATCAGTAATTGCGCACAGCTCAAATTATTTTATTCCTTTAGATAATTAAAACGTTTGAAACAATATATTACATGACTATATGTTTTCCTGAAACGACAAATTTAACAGTTATTAGTTCCTCAACTCTATTGTAAATCTTGGTATTTTGTATATTAAAGAGTTTAGGTACATTTCGTGGAAGATGTCTGACAACAAGTCACATTTGTTTATGTTTACGAGTGTTTTTCAGCTCAGCTGTTCGCGCGCGAAAACCCGCAAACGAGGAGCAATGGCGAGCCACTACGATCCAAGTGTCGTCTTTTGTTTTTCTGAGCACGCTGCTTTTAATGTTTCTATTGCGCAAGCGAAACTCGGGGCGCGGAAGGATAGCTCGGCGACCAAGGAGCGTCTGGATGCGGAAGATGTGTCGGCATCGCAACTCCGGCCATTCGGCAACTCTCCTTCCGCTGCTGCGGGAATCGGACCCACAATATTTCTACGAGTAAGTGCAAGGTCTCGGGTTCGGTCGCACGGGTCCCAGTACATATCGCCTGACTGCCATGCTTCTTGCAGCTACATGAGGATGCTTCCAGCCACATTTGACAGGCTCCTCTCCTTGGTGGAAAACTCAATCCGAGAAGACGGGACAGAAACTGGAGAGAATGTATGCCGGCAAGGACGCGACTGGAAATCACACTAAGGTAGGAATGTGCTGTTAGTTTTAGAGATGTTTGATCGAAGCGCAGTTTTCAATTAAACACCTGTCGCAGTTTTGTCGACACGCTGGTACACCACTCAAACAAACTATAAATCCCCCATAAAAACGTTTTTGGTCGCCGTACTGGAGCTCTGAGCGTCATGAGTGCAACAAGATGCACCAAAAAAGAATTTTTTGGTTTAACTTTATACAATTTAATTAAAGTTTAATCATTCACAAAGTAGTCAGCCAGAGATACAATGCAGTTGTCCCACCACTTCTTACATTGTTCAAAACATTTCTTCCACAGTGATCGGCTTCAATGCCTCGTTCGGTTTCTTATTTATTTCCTTTCAGCTGCTTCTTTGCAAGTCTCTCAAAGCATTGTGCAGATTCTGGTGCCGGTTTCCCATGAGGGAAAGGGAGCTTTATGTACACAGACTGCTCTTATGTCTGCCATTACAAAACCAACAGAAATGGTGATAGAGGCTCATGAAAAACGATGTAGTGACATAACAACAATCCCCCCCCCCCCAAATGCCTGGCCGCACCACTGGACAGAATTGAGGTCTCTCCTGACTCTACAAAAAGTTCTCATTATTTGTGGGTATATACTATGTATATACCCACCTTTATACTATGTACGGTCACCTACCTTGCGAGCATCCTATCACATAAAACGAATGCGGATCTGTTCACCATGGTAATCGCTGATCATGTTTGCTTTTTCTTCAGCTAGGTGCATGACTTCATATAGGATTCCATTGCAGATTTCTCGCCAGTGGTGACAGCCAGCGGAGTCTGTCTTACGCCTTTCAAGTTGCGAGGTCTACTGTGTCCGAGGTGATTGCCGAAACTTCACAGGCAATATGGGACAATCTGAAGGACGACTATGTGAGATGTCCCCGAACTCCTGAAGAGTGGATGAACATAGCTAGAGGGTTTCTGCAGCGCTGGAACGTTCCAAACTGCATCGGTACGTGGTGTTCCAGAACACATGCCTCATTTACATGGTGTGCATGCTTCAAGTACAAATGTGGCCAGTACTGTGGCATTTTGTTCCACTATTTTCGAGTCTATTAAACTTTATGCCCCGCCACTTCCACTATTTGTTACCATCTTGCCATGAATTATGTTTTTGACATCCTATTAGTTGCAGTGTCCAAGGTACGGCAATTGGATCGCATGTCTGAAAACGTTAAATAGTAATTCGTCTCGGTCTACGATGCACGTCGGCGCCATATACACAAACTCAGCTCTGTTACGTCAGAGCGCATTGGGTGCACCTCCGATCTGGTGCTGTGGGCGGTAGTCACTGTGCGGTACGTGCATACCTGTGTTCTTTTGGAAGATATCAAACAAAAACATGTCTTCCCGTCCAAACGCCGCAACTGGGGCTGTACCGAAACAGTCGGGAAAGGTTTGAATGCCAGTTAACATGTGTTTTCTGCCTGCTCAGTTCTCCAGGTGTCTCATCATCAGTTGGAACCTTTAATATTATTGTCTTCATATAATCTTCATAACATTATACTTCACCCCACACGTGTCATGGTATCATGTTCTTCGTTGCTAGACCTTTTCATTACGAATCATGACATCTCGGAAATTACTAGTCGGGGTTATTTGTCCCGATTTGAGTGACCATATGCCTACGCCCATCTTGTCTGGGGATCTACTGATTTGACTAATTTAAACACACTTTGGGGTTTACAAAAGAAAGCTATTTGAGCCGTTGCGAATGTCTCTTGGATGTCTCCATTGTTACCTCTTTTTGAAAAATATTCTTAAACCTATGTATCAGATATCGACCCTCAGCGTTTAATATTAACATACCAAGCTGCAACTCGTGGTAAGCATGAAACATTCTTCAGATTGTCTGACCTTCGTCCATACATCTCATTGTACCATACCCGTCTCATTCATCCTTGGCAAATTCCTCAATCAAGCATTTACTTCCCGAATTGTTAAATCTTATTGCATCAATGGGATTTGACATCACTTTACTAAATAAAAGTGACATGTCCAACATTGTAGAAATGTGTGCTTAATTGTCTTTGTCTTGTGTTTTACAAAATTCGAGTACATCTAACGTTGTATAAAAATTTGCATAGTGTACCTCGTATTATTTGTTATCTGATTTCTTGACTTTGGAGCCTTTGCTGTCTGCCTTGTAGAGGTGCTGAGGGCTGGTCAAGCTGTGCAAGCACATCTTTTACTCGGCATCCATTCCCCCCCCCTCCATCGTTCAAGGTGGAAATAAAACCAATGTTCAGTATCCGAGAACGTTGAGAGGTGTTGTGAAAGATAAAAACCAGACACCGTCGAACCGCAATAGCTGGTGTGGGAAGCGCTTTGCGTTGAATTCACAGAGACTTGTGGTCGTCGCATTTATTTGTTTTGTTCCAACATGAGCGCGGGAAGAACCGTCAAGTTGTACGGACCACCTGCGAATTACGTTCAGTGCGTCTTCAAGTTCAAACGGCTGCCTGATCGTTTGAACTGCCGTCGCCTCTTTCAAACGTTTCTGCTTGTTGTCGTCTGCTCGTTCAAACGACAGCGGCCCGTAAACCAAACATTGACCCGGTAATTGCAATAAGAAGTGCAAGCCTCAAGACTTTTAAGTTTGAAGATGGGTTGGGGTAAGTAGGCTCGGTGCAAACAGTAGATACAAGGAGATTCCGATCATTGTTACCAGTGGCCATCAACGATTCACTTGGTCCGATTCTGCTTGCGATTTTCAGTATCAACTTCGACGACCTCAGCTACGGTCCACGCTTTTGCAGCCCGAGCAACGTCGCGACTGAAGATTGCGAGCGGAATCTCATCATGGGAATCAGGCTTGAGCGTCCATTCTGCGGCGTCCACGCGGAATGAATCGCCGGATGTCATATTATTCATGCGATGTTTTGCGGTGTAACGCACCTCGTTGATTCCCCTGAGGCAGCTAAAGTAGTCAGACACTGCCAGGAAGACGTGGAATGAATAATTCTAACGCAAAAAACAGCACGGGGACTCACACCAACGCCGACAACATTGACTTCCAATGGTTTGTTTATGGGCGACGGCGAGCTTCTTGCCCACACTCCATCGTGCATGCGCGGCGCCGATGGCGTCCGCTAGGGGACCTCTGGTTTGTTTGTAAACATGAGTTGGTATTGCGTATTACTTCTGACCCGTGATTGGACCTGGCGACCCGCAGCCCTGGTCTATCGTGTCGTAGGGCAAGACGGAGTAGAGCACTTGTAACATGTAATCAGCCCCTCTAACTCATTCTATGATAATAAACGTATATAAATAAACTGTTTAAAACTGGTAAATCTGAGACATTGTTCAGTGATAAATACTTTTATTGACACCAAAGTTTTTAAGAGGATGAACTTTAGCACTTGCCGACCACAGAGCAACAATAATAAATCGAGGAAGCAAGACCAATAGAATGCACACTATGCAATACGTGCACAAGGAAGCGCACAAAGAAAATATGGACGTACATACATTCAGGCAACAGCACAATATTCACAGAGCAGTCCGTGGACATGAAGAATGCACTTCCATGCAAACAACAAACATAGAAGGGTGGTGACACAAAATTGCCATGCAAGTTGAATGCATGGTTGTCTATGGCAGTGGTTCTCAGATGTGGGGTCTGATAACCCTTCAGAGTCCCTGAAGGCCTTTTTGGGGTTCTCGAAGCCCTCGATTATCAATCAGGCCGAGCAATCAAACTTTTTATTATTCATTTTGTTGAGCAAACGGATTTTATATCAATTTTATATCAATTTTAAACGATCTTTCAAAAGACATACTTGTACCAACTAAATATCATGCAGATGATTGCGTTATCTCTTCCGAGATATCATCATAGCAGAACCAATTAAAGCTTAATAGTGCCCTGCGAAAGATAGAGGAATTGACATGCAGAAGGCAGACGCAAATAAATTACGACAAAACTTTAGCGATGTCTATAACTTTAAAAAAATGCCCCGTAAAATACTATTTAATGAACGCAAGAAATATACAAACTATAAACTCCTGGTAATAAAAACCCGAGACTCAGGAACACAGAAGGGGACGAACACAACACAACGTTGTGTTGTGTTCGTCCCCTTCTGTGTTCCTGAGTCTCAGGTTTTATTACCATGAATCATCACCAGCTCGCTTGTTTTTTAAATATTATTGCAACTATAAACTATTACAAATGTCTCTGGCGTAATCGTTAATAAAAAAACTAACTTGGAACCAACATATTGATAATATTGTTTGAAGGCTAGAAATGCGCTTTTTACTGCTAAATCAACCTTTAAAATTGCAGACTCAGAAAGAAAAAAGTATAGCCAATAAGACTATAATTAGACCTGTACTGGAATACGCTAATACCATTTTGTTTGCCCAAGCGCCGGAAGGATTGAACAAACTGGAACACATTAAAAAAAGCCTTTTATTTTTATTCTAAACACATTTTGTAATCCCATATCTTTAACAAACTTGATTAAAAAACCAACATTCAACCTTTAGAAGCTAGGGCAACAATAAGTAGATTAAAATGCTTCTACTCATTCCTCTGTGGCAAATATAATATTAATGTTGAAAATTATATCACCTTTTCATTCACCGGATAGACAAGTATCGATCACACGATAAATATAAATCAACAAAAATTTGAAAACAATGTTTTCGAACATTAAGTTTCCCCTCGACCATTACACGATCAAAATTCACTTGAAAATGATATTGTAACGCTGTCTTTCAGCGAACATTTCACCGCTACACTTCAAAACTAATTTTACTACACCAATTCTTAAAAACTCATGTTGATTCTCCCTGTACAATTGCCATTGATTTCACTCCTGCAATGCTCCCAAAGCAAAGCCGCATAATCGGTAAATATTAAATAATAAAAAAACATCGACCCCTCGACCAAGCGCACGAATCACAGCCCGGTATCGCGTGAACAAAGCAGCGCTACGTACGCAGTTCTGGAGGCCCACAATAAACATCAAGGTCGACGCCTACGCAAGAGACTGCCACACTGTCATACAAGTGACAAGACCGCTGTGGCATTAGCATCACCTATGAAACCGGTGCCGTTTCCATCTGGCGCATGGAAACAACCCAGGCAGCACAGACACGTTGAAAAGACGTCGAAAGAAAGTGATGACGTCAGGAACCACATGTCGAAAGAACGTCGAAAGTCCGAACGTCAGGTCCGTTTGACGTAATATGGAAAGGCTAATGTCTGGAAAAAAGGGTGGATTTTACGTCGACATAACGTCCCAGTTAACGACCTTAGTACGTCGAGTGCACGTCTCAATTGGACGGGAAGTCATGTGATAATGTTATATCGACGTTGACACAATGTTCCATTTAACGACCATAAAACGTGGAGTATACGGCTAAACTGAACGGGATGTCAATTGAAAACGTCATATTAACGATAAAATAACGCCCCATTTAACGACATAAAATGTCGAGCGCACGTCTGTGATAACGTCATGTCAACGTTGAAATAACGTCCCATTTAACGACCATAAAACGTCGAGCATACGTCTAGACTGCACGGGATGTCAATTGATAACGGTCTGGACCTGGGTCACCGTGGACCAATGGAGTCAACCGGATCTGGCTTCGTTGCTCGAAGGTATGTTCGCGAAAGCATGTATATTCGGACGGAATAGACCATTTGCTAAACTGCCCCAAGCGCTCCGGCCCGCAATCCAGGATTCATGGGAACGGTGTTCCCTTGGCTTCCTATACTTCGTTTCACCTTATGTGCGAGCGAAGGCAAAGCTGGAAGCGCGAGCACGAAAGCTCCGTACGTTCAGGCTTCGCTCGAGCGCGCGAGCTGGGGAGAAACGCAAAAAGCGCTGGCCTCGCGCTTCTAGCTTTGGTTTCGCTCGCAGACAAAGTGAAACGAAGTATAGTCATGGTAATTTCGACCACTCCCATGGTTAGACAGTTTTAGGTATATTCGAGTCACCCTAAACAAGCGTCCTATAGTGCCCAAGGACCTGTCATATCACTTTTAAGATTTCTCGTCAATGACAACGTTTTCGATACTGTGCACGCTGTCCACCCTTCAGCCAGGCAAGGCTGCAGAAATCTCTTACATTATTATCATTGTCTTACAGCTTCAAAGACGCTGATATTAGGTTAGAAACGCTAAAAATGCTATAAACAGCCCCGCTGATTCCGAGCTAAATCCTGTTTTTTTGTTGTTGTGAATTCTCGGCTCTTTAAGCAATTCCTGCTAAAACAACATTCACGAGAATGATAATATTGTAAGAGATTTCAGCAGCTCAGCCAGGTTGAAATGTGGATTGCATGCACAGTATAAAAAATGCTGACATTGACGAGAAATTTTAAAAGTGATATGACAGCACCTTGGGTTCTATAAGGCGCTTGTTTAGGGTGATCAAGGTGTTCGCTCAGACATTGTTGGGACGTCTCGCGCTCAACGTTCAAAGAACCTCCCAGAAAAAACCGTTGAACTGACGTCTATTATTGTCAATGACGTCCAGGTGTTGCTCAGACATTGTTGGGACGTCTCGCGCTCAGCGTTACAAGAACCTCCCAAAAAAACGTAGAAATGACGTCAAGGTGTTGCACAGCACGTTGTTGGGACGTCTCGTGCTCCACGTTCAAAGAATTTCCCGGAGAAAACGTAGACCTGACGTCTATTATTGCCAATGACGTCAAGGTGTTGCTCAGACATTATTCGGACGTCCCGCGCTCAACGTTCGAAGAACCTCCTTAAAAAACGTAGAACTGACGTTGAATAATGTCGACGACGTCAAGGTGTTGCTCAGGATATTGTTGGGACGTCTCGTGCTCGACGTTCAAATAACTTCCTGGAGAAAACATAGAACTGACGTCGATTAATGTCGAAGACGTCAAGGTGTTGCTCAGGACATTTTTATGACGTCTCGTACTCGACGTTCAAAGAACTTCTTATACAAGACGTCGAACAGACGTCGATTACCGTTGAAGACGTCGAGGTGAAGTTTATGACGTTGTCACTACGTCGCGTGTTTGACGTTGTCGGAACCTCTCATGTGGACGTACCAATGTCGTCGATAAAAAGTTTGTTAGGGACTTCGACGTCGCCCAACGTCGAGGACCTTATTTCGACGTCATCTCGACGTCTTGTGCTGCCTGGGAACTTGCAGTGGACAACGTTAAAATATTGTACAAGTTTTCTGCACAATATAGAGATGCAATCACTTTAGTGGACTATTTGATTAAGTGGCCAAATGTTGCTTTCTGCAGTCAAGTGACGACTGAGACGATATGAGAGTCCCTCCCTATAATCTTCATTCATGAGGGATATCCTGACGTGATTTCTCAGATCACACTCCACTGTTTCGATCCCACGCCTCCAAAGAGTTCCGGAAGACATAAGCAATTTTTTACCATAGGTCCGCGATCTACAACCCACAAGCCAATGACCGGGTTGAAAGGCATGATTATGTTATTAAGGGTTGAAAGATTAAAATATGCTCATATATTTTTAAGTTCAAACCATGATACAATCGGAAGGAAACATTCGCTATTGCATCACCGAGCTCCCAGGGGTATACAGGAGAAGATCACATGCAGCTACAAAGCTCTTCCCTGAGGAACTAAATCATAAACGCAGAATAAGAAAGCGTTAAGACGTCGTGTTTTTGTGTCTCGACAAGCCTGTTTACATCGAGAGGCAAAAGCTCCACCAACGCATTGCTGATTACCAGAAGCACAACAAGATATACACATACGATAGCCGTAGGGCCAAGTCGTTAAAGTAGGTGTTGAAGACGACGTCCGAGTGAAACTTCCTCCACACCATGCAAAGGGAACGCCATCGCTTGATCTATCAGTGCAAGCACGAAAAGCAGTCGGACAAGCACCTTCGCCACATCAGAAGGACGTACTGGAATTAATCGAGATTGTCTCTAGCCTATCCAGCACGACAGCAGTTACAAGAGGACAACCCAGATAATCGAGAAACGGAAACAGTTAAACACAAAAATTTCCGTCCCTGCGAAAGTCCACCACAAGCAAAAATACCGAAGGGGCTTTCTCCTTAAGGTAGTTTTTCACAAGGGGGAATTTCGTTGTGTCCCCAAGTGGTTGCTCGCCGCTAAAAGAAGAAGACAAAGGACAGACATGGATTGATGGAGCGCGAGGAAGGAAACAGTTGGTTTTTCGCTCACCCTAGCTTAAACTGAAATATTAAAACACAACACTAGATTTTTACTAGCCATTTGTAAGAGTGTATGCATGTTTCGTTGTTTCAGATAAAATTATGAAGGTGCGAATAGGATCTAGAAAGCCACGGAGGATGGGGCCGCTAAGAGCTGATTTGAGTGTTTATTTACCAGATTTTCTTAGCTCGGTATTGACGCTGAATTTCTAAAAATGTAGCTGCATTTGCGGGAGAGTTCAAGTGTACCTCCAAATTCAGGGGTCAACATAAATTCCTGCAAGAGTTAAAAATCTAAGTTCTTTTAAATTCTGAGAGGATATGTTTCCGCGCCTACTGAAAAAAGAAAATATATTAAATTTGAATGTGCTGCACAGTGGTCGACACGTGCAGGTTATATGGGATACGAATACCCGTTTGATGCGGATACCTGTTTGATATGAATTCTAGATTGGTACAGATAACCACTTTATACAAATGTCAGTGTGATACGGGTACCCGTTAGGTGCCGGTACCGTTGATACGATCGCTTGTTCAATACAGAAACCCTCTTGATACGGCACACTTTTGAACAGGCCATCCGTGTACGGAGGTATTTGCTTCGCTTGTCCTAATTGCAAACTGGCTGAAATAGGTTCGGCGCAACACACGCAAAACACGAGTATATGACATTTCTTCGACAGAGAAATTTATAAGAGTAGCTCGCTTAGATGAATTAACTTCAGGAGTGCATTTTTTCTAAACTTGACAACCCAGCATACTCAAAAATTAACAGAGTTGAAAAAAATAGGCCATGAATAACTATATAAGGTACATTGCGCAAGTTTAATTCTAGGAACCAGTTTGTTACGAAGAGCAGTAGCGTTGTTTCAGCTAAAATTATGAAGGTCCAAATAGAATCTAGACAGCCGGGCGAGGAGGCTGACCGCGGAACCAGTATCCCGCAGCATAACACGTTAATCGCTACGAATGGTTCGAAGGCTTACTGCACGCGATCTCCGCAACACTTGAAATTCAGTTCATGGACACAAACAATTCAAGGACACCCTAGGTGTTAATTGCTCCGACAACATGCGATGAAGGAAGCAATGTTTTCTGTTTCACCTTACGAAAGACCGCATTGTACAAAACGAGCCATTCCGAGCCCATTGAAAACTGTTCGAGTGTCCCCTTGCTGGGCTTCGGGAAGGGCACAGCGACGCATAGTCGCTCTATATGTTCACTGCGCTTGAAGTATAACTCTTCGCTATCTGGATTATGTAATTGGAAATTTACCTGAATTCCATCTGAATTTCAGGTCCCCGGAAATGTATTTCCTTTTCTGCAATCTACATTCTAGGTTTCCAGAAACAATTCCAGTTGGATTTCCTGTTGCATAATCCCGATAGTGAAGTTATGCTGGGTTTTTCTGTACGGAAGGCAAGGGGAAACAGAGGCTAGCTTGTTGCACTTTCACGAGAGCCTGGTCGGAGACGGTTAGCAGAAGGCATTGGAAGCATGTCCGAACGACTTCAAGTTCCAGCAAAGATTCCTTGAGAGCGCGCCAGCTCTCTTCTAGTCCTCTCTCGCCTCGCGGCGATGCACGCTATAACCAAACTGCTAACCGGCTTGATAATAATAATAATAATGTTTATTTCTCCGTCAAGTAGAAGTACATGTTGGAAGGGGACTGAGGAAAAAAGCTGCATCTGTGCAGCTTGACGCGTCCTGAACCCCCTCCCCAATTGGCAACAGCGGCAGGGACAAAAGAAATGCATCACTTCGTAAACAAACGAAAAATAAAAAAAATAAAAAAATACGCAGGTCAGTAAATCAATGTACAACATTTTAATGTAGCATATAAATCAGCTCTGCTAAACAGACGGTTTACTAAAAATAAAAAAGTCAAATTCAAGGGTTCAAGATATTCAAGATTCAAGATATATAGCACGACTATGTAATACTATACTCATTCACTAAATTCATTCTCAACGGATATAACTGTAACTTATAAATGAGGGCATTGAGTGGAATATTTACTTAACTCATTGCTATGCAATTCACTCTACAAGAAAAAAATTCTTTGATATATTTTACTATTGATGTTAAACGATCAATATTATCAGTATTAAGATAATTAAGTAGGGTTGGAAGCACATTGCATAGCATTTGCTCACCATATGTTGTTCTACAACTGGGGACTTTCCGGTTGTCTAGGCTACGAGTGTGATATGTTCCCAATTTCAGTGACAAGGATGCTAGTTCACTAAGATTGACAGCCTTATTTTTTTTCAGATCTATAACTTAGAGATAACCTATATTTATATATATTGTAAATATGCATTAAATTTAACTTAGTGAACAGAGGTTTACTAGGGTAATCATATAAAACAATACATATTACTCCCAGCATCTTTTGTTGTAGCAAACTGCCATCGGTTCGATTATCGGTTTTAAGGTTTGAGCAAACTGGTGGACATTTCAAAACAGGTTTTCTACGCCGCTGTGCAGTATGACAGGTTGCACAAACCACTAGGCTCAATCAGAAAAGGGTTTGTCGAACCTGTGACAGTTTGACCAAAGCATTAAGCATTTTAATCGAACTGGTGAACAGTTTGGTTATACCGCTAAGCGAAGGCTCGAAACGATTACCGGTGTGGTTGAACGAATAACCGGATAAACCTGTTTGAATGTTATACGTTTCGTTTTTCATTAGGGACTTTACAGCTGGACTCAATCTTGCTAATTTTAGCTGGGTATACTTTCCAGTTAACAGTTTGCGTTATAATTTTTAGAAACACCTTTTTAATAAAATGCTGACGCTGTACAGATTCTGTGCACGAAGAGAAAAACATTTTCCATGCGCGCTCCTAGGCTGGCAAGAAATAAGGTCGCCATCACAAGGTGGCAGCCCCACGCTACCGAAAAACCCAGCATCAATTTTCGCTATCTTGATTATGGAACTGGAGATAAATCTTGATTTTATCTGGATTTCAGTTCTTCAAAAGAGTATTCCATTGTCTGCAATCTGGATTTTAGGTTACCAAAAGAATTCCAGCTAGATTTCCAGTTCCATGTTGGCTTCGTGGAAAATGAAACCACGAAGTGTGTTTTCAATATAATGTCACGCCTCCTTTGCGCAGGTTAGGTAGTTATGCGCATGCGTGAGATACCACGTGGGAGAAAGGAGAGCGGGCCGAGAGGTGGAGTAAAGCTTGGATACACTTGCAGAAGATAGACGGTTTCGTGGCCTCCTCGCAGCTCTCAGATAGCAGACGCGCCCTAGAAACCGCGTAACCCCTATCGAGTAACCGAAAAAAAACAAAAAAACTTTGCAGTCTGGGAACACTAGACAGACGCCAAGCGCCCTGTTGGCGGCCCATCAGAGCCAGTGCGCAGCCGACCGACGCCCGTCCTGGGGGCGGGACCCAGAAGCTGGCGCGCGCTCTTCCCTGCGGAGGAGCGGCGTTGCACGGTCCACGGGTTTAGATCCGGGCTGCGACTCGCCTCGCTGCCCGCCCTGCCCCAGGGATTTTCGTCCGGGGTCCCCAATTATGAGCGCCGCCAACTCCGTGACAGCGTCCACTGTCGCACCTCAACTAATGTCTTAATGAGCAGCTGCGATTAGGGAACTCGGCCTCCCGTTAGCGGACGTCTCTTTCTGCCATCATGAAGTCACGTGCGTTGCCCACAGTCCTCTAGCGATGGTCGTGTGTTTGCAGGTACGGGCACTCTACGGTCGGCTGCAAGTGGGCGCTCTGTTGTTTCCCTTCGCTGTGCTCCGGGGCATGGCGGGGGACGGTCCTCGCGGGATTTGTCTAGGCCGCGCTCCTTTCCTTTTTGTTGGCATGTTTCTAAATTTCGAATCAAAAAGAAAGGCAAGTTGTCGTGTGGCGCGAAGATAAACATTTACTCAGTTATTAAAGTATGCACAATGCCAGCCAGTTCAAGTTAAGACAACGTCGTTCCTTTTTCCCTCGTTTCCTTTTTCCCTCGCACTTGAGATTCTAGATTTTTTTTTATCTTGTGCCCGCAGTCCCTTTAGCTGTCCTTATTGCACCTAAGGTATGGCTTTACATTTATTCTTTTTTTCTTCATTTTTAATGATGAATAATTTCAACGGTCGCCTTCATTGCTTACTTGTAAATATATGGTATTTTATTTCGATGACTGCTCTACAGCTGTATATGGGGACTTGGGGCCCTGTCGAACCCTTTTATAGTGAAACAGCCTCGCTGTTTGAACGAAATAAATCAACACTGTAGCGATAGCTCTTATGGACTCTTACCTGCAACAAAAATGACGTCCGTTGTTATAGCTGGTGCAGCAAGACATACGGTGTCCGTCGTCGGTATCACCAAATACTCGAAAAAGTTCACCCGTCACCATGGAATCTGGGTCCGCTACGCCACAGGTTTTTTTTCTTTTTTATATTGAACTGAGGTACACCACAGCGTTAACAACCCGCAGTATACTTAAGGGTTTTGTAGCACCCCATGCCAGCTGCCCGTGTTCTCTGAAAAAAACAAAAACATTGTCGACAACCAAATGTTATTGTTGTATAATCAATGCCAAGAGCTCGAGCCGGAAAACGCGCTTACACGCGCTCCTGAACAAAAAAAGAAACAAATGTGTTGGGAACAAACCGGTCCGATGTCTATTTTGTTCCGAAGGTTTTTGTTCACGCACCCCACAGAGCTTGAACGCGACGCCGATGTCAAACGACTTCACTCTGACTTATCGCAGCTATCACTTTGACTGTACAATATATTCACAAATGACTGTTAATTTTTTTAGATAGATGAATTATTAATTATAATAATATTAATATTATTATTATTATTAATATTACTATTACTATTATTATATTCTTTTGACGACGACTGCGAAGACGATGATGCTGATGAATGCTGATGGTGATGATGATGATGACGATGATGATAATGATAGAAGACTCCGCCAAACTTTCCGATTCCACCATGTGACCGATATCATGACTCTTTACAGCTTTTCAGGCATGCTCCAGACTTGTGAGGCAGTTTTGGCAGACCCTACGACCGTCGGAGAAAATAAGGATCACTCACATTGATTTATGTTATCGAAATATTTGCGCTATGTGTACAAAAGCGGGTCTTTTTTTAAATGTTACTTTGACTATTAAATTGGCATTTTGTTTTCCTGAAATATGGATATGTTGTAGCATCAGCTCCGCCTTGTTATCAGGTGCTCCCTCGCGATAGTGATCTGACCCTGCGGAGTAGGACAGGAGGTGAAGTGTTGGTCGCAGTCCAGAGGCGCTAGAGATCAAGGAGACACCTTGACTTATGATGAATTCCGCTGGTAGATACGGAGCGCTTTACAAAATCCGCGAATGATTCAAATATTGTCACGAATAACAAGTGATGAAGCGGCGAATGACTGAGTAAACTGAACGTTTAATGGGGCGAACTTGTGCCCAAAAAATAAAAGGAAAAACAAGGATAACAGCAGAGCGTCGCGGGCGTCGAAGGCGGCGAAGCAGCAGGATCGAACGCTGAGGCGAAACTGGCCTGGCTCGCCACGCGAAACCCCTTATGTACACGCGTAGACTTCTGGAATAATCGGCGTAGAAGGTTCGACGCGTAGAACTTTCTGACCTCGAACAAGCAACACGGTTCTCGAATTTACCAGACCATTACATTAAATGTCAACAAAAAGGCGCCGCCGCGGCCAGCAATCGAACCCTGGCTTTTCGCGTGGGAGGCAGGCGCGATAACCGTTAGGCCACGCGCGCTTTTTTTTCTATTTATTGCCTGGTTTTTGCAGTAATACAAAGCAACAACACATGCTCAAAGCCGGGCTAAAAGACGCCAACCCACCTGGCTGACGCCAAAAGTTAAAAATCTTTAAGGTTAGCCAGCTCCTCTAGAAGTTGGCAACCATTCAGGCCGAGTTTGTTGGGCCATGTACAATTCACGCATAAAACACATGTGCTCTACAAAATATCTATGCACAGGACGCACATCTATATCTGCATGACGCACTGCCAAGCGGCACAGCCATAAACTGTGAAGGCCCAACAGCATGATCGTGTCTAAGGGCACACCTTCGTCCTCTTCAACTGGTAAAAACCGAATTCCTTGGGGCGTGAGTGGGAGGTCCTTTTTGAGAGTCCTTTGCAAAACGTCCCAAAAGAATACTGCATCCCAGCAGTATAAGAAAACGTGTTCGATAGTTTCCCGTTTTTTACATAGTATGCAGTTGTCGTTCCAAGCGATGGGTACTCCCTTCTCCGCTAGCCACGCTTTGACGGGCAACGTTTGGCTATGCAACTTGAAAAAGAAGGTTTTAGTGTGTGCGGGGATAACCATTCTCTTAACTCTTTTCAACACGTCTTGCCCCGGGCCTTCACTGTACAGCGTACGGTACAATGGTGTGGGAAAAAGTATATCTATCACATCTTTCGTCAGCCGTTTACGCGTAACGCCACACAAATAGTCCAAAGAAAACCTCGTTGTCAAAAATTGATAAGCGCCAATCACTTCTTTTAGATACCCGCGTACGCAACCAGTCACAGTTACGTTGGACGAAACAATAAACTCAGGAAGAATACTGTGTAGCCTTGTTTGAATGACAGTGCGTAAAAATGGGTCTTTCTGGTCCCGAAGAAAAATAAATCTGCTGACCAGCTGTCTTACGAACAGATGTGAAAGGCCTAGACCACCAACGCCGACTCGTCGAAAAAGATTGGTTCGGCTCGTCTTCTCCCATACTGAGCTCCAAATAAAAACCGCGAACACACGATGGATGCGCTGAATGTTGATACGTGAGCAATGTAACACCTGTAACACGTACCAAACTTTTGCTGCAAGAAACATGTTACATACGGATGCACGAGCAAAAATTGATAACCCATTGCCTCCCCACTTGTTCGCTTTAGCGCGCAAAGCCTCAGTTTCATTGCGCCAATACTCATCAGTGTCGCGATAGTGATCTAAGGGTACACCAAGATAGCGAGATGGCAGGTCGGACCATACAACGCGTTCAAACACATTCGGCTTGGAAGGCCAATCGCCGTGCCAAATGCCCAAACACTTTTCAAAGTTAACGGCGCTACACGTATGTTCGCAGAACAGTTCCGTCAACTCTACGGCTTTCTTCACGCTTTCTTGGTCGACGCAAAAAATCGCCACATCATCCGCATATGACAAAATCCGCACTTCAGCAGATTGTAAATTAAAACCTCTAACGAAACTACTACGAAGAATGCTTAAACAAAAGGGTTCAAGAAAAATACAAAAAAGCAGAGGCGAAAGTGGACATCCTTGTCTCACCGACGAAAAAAGACCAATACGCTCACTCACACGTTTGTTCACAACCAGACGGGTGGCGCAATTTTGATATGCCATACGTATTCCCTCACACAAGACTGAACCAACATTGACGTGATCTAAAATAGAAAAAAGAATATCATGTGACACACGGTCGAAAGCCTTTTCCAAGTCTACCTGTAGCATAGCGACTCTCCGTTCCATACTATCGCAACATTCCAGAATGCTCCTTGCCACATGAACGTTTGTAACGATACTTCGTCCTTTGATACCGCAAGTCTGGTGCGGGCCGACAATAACGCTTATCACACTTTGCATCCGCTCTGCTAATATTTTCATCAAAATTTTATAATCCACATTCGTCAAAGTAATTGGGCGATACGCTCCTACATTACGGAGTTTCACTGGATCGTCACTTTTCGGTATAAAAATCGTATGAGTGCACAAAAAAGAAGGAGGCAAAACTTTTACACGATACGCTTCGGAAAACACATCATGCAAAAAGGGGCAAGCTTGTCTTTGAACGCTTTATAAAAATCAGCGCCCAAACCATCAGGACCGGGCGACTTTCCGGGTTTTAAATGATCGATGGCTCGTTCTACTTCTGCCAACGATATGGGTAGTTCTAGCTTTTCTTTTATGTCGTCTGCCAGTCTGGGCATAAACGGCAAATAAACGCTTCGAAATTCTTTCTTTCTGGGCGCGCGGTAACTAAAAAGCTCTTTATAGTATTCCACAAACGCGCGTTCGATGAAATCCTTATCACCAGACAGAACACCTCGATACGTAATCTCGCTTATCTCATTTTTACTCGCGTATCTTCGTTCCGCCCCGATAGCCCTTTTAGTGGGTATCTCCCCGAGTGACAACCGCTTCCACCTCGCTCGCACCATAGCCCCCTTATATTGTTCGGTGTCCAGAACTTCCAAGCGCTTTTTAATACTGATAATCTCGTCCGCGAAAAAACCGGGCGAGCGGCATTCTTCTTTCATTACCGTCTGCAGCAGGTCTTTTAATTCACTTGTTTTCTTTTTTTCCTCATGCTTTAATAAGCTCGATCGTTCTATGGCGTTAGGCCACACGCGCGCTCCCTACTTGGGGAAGCTGCGTGCGCGGAAATATCTCCTCCGTAGGACCCGCTTCAAATCGACGAGTGGAAGATGGACTCGCATTTTCAGAGTGACCTGCCGAAGACGGTACACCGTTCAAGATGGCCGCAGCTGGACGTTGACAAACCTACGAACGCTTCAGCAAATTGGGCTTTCCGACGACCAGTCACCGCTGTCCCTGTTCATCTGTGAAGGCAACACGCTACACACGCCGCGCGCTTTATCAGTACCACGGAGTCAAGCTCACAAATGGCGAGGAAGACATCGGTGTTCGCAACCACCATCACGCACCTTTCGGCCACCTCGGAGCGGCGGGGCGCGTACACCGATAGCCATCGGCTGAACTCCGATTGCTGGTGAGAATGTATTAAAGACAAAGAGGTAGCGAACCATCATTTGTACGGTCGTCACCAGGTCTGTTACTTCTCTGTCGCACGAGAAAACGCCGGCGGCATGCAGTATAAAAAGGTAAACAGCCAGTTAGGCAAAATGAACACGCCTAACCTTGCGTCTTTTTTATTCGGATGTTCTCTCGTTTCTTTTCCGTTTACTTTCAAAGGATCATGTATGTCAGTGCTTACGCTTTGCAACACTTCGACCCCGACTTTGCAACCCTGAACCAAGCAACGTAGGAACGTTTGAGCCCTCACAATCCCGTGTAAGCAACCGGCGAGTCTGAACAGATGCAACTCGACGGTCCGACCGATCCGGCGACCTCGCCGCGCAAGCGCACCGCCGAGTGCAAGACGTGGCGAACCATTAGAGAAATTTCTAGAGATTGAGTGTGCAAAGGGAGTACGCGTTTTAATCGGTTTATTTAACCTCTCCTCTGACCGCAGACACCACCAGATAAATTTCATAGCTGTTTTGTTAGCATAAGAAATACAGTGATTGACTTGCATTGCTACTTGGTCTTAAACGTAGCAAATAATGCTATTGAAATAAACTGGCCATAGTTAGATGTTTTTACGGACGATTTTTACTGCAAATAGAAATGCACCCAGCTCTTAAACTTTGCTTCTTTCTTAAATCTCAGGCAACACAATGATCTTCTAAATCACCAATTTAGTGCTCTACATTTATGTTCTCTAATATGGGCAGTATACGCGCAGCAAACGGTATACCCCCAATGGTTCCCCAAGATGCATTTCACCCAGCACTTGATTTAGTGCTGTCTTTATAAAACCTCCTCTGTCCCTGCTTATTCTGGTGGTTCCCCGCCTCACCCCTCATATCTTTCGGCTAAAACAATTTGGTCTTAATATTCCTCTTAGGGACCATGTTGAATTAACCCTGGACTCGGGTAGAAGAGAAATATCGAAACGTAGAAGGTACATAAATTAGACAGGACGACGTCTCAAACCCAGCTAACTCATTTATTTAGTCCACCGTTGTATATACTATCAAACTCAATGTCGTCACCACCAACACAAAAAGGCGAAGTTTATACACTTCAAGCGCCAGAATGTCTATCACACAATGTACGAAGGAGATAACCTTACAGGTCGACACACTAAGGCAACACCCATCCTCATTCAAACACCAACAAAAGGATCATTCACCCCTTCTATTATAAATACAGTTCCCACTTCTCATACAAAAGACGCCCTCTCCAAGACGCCCTCTCCACCTGATAACGAACTTCACCCCAATGTAACGTCGGAAAAAAAAAAAAAACTGCGAAACAAACCGAACAAAAAGGGAGTGCCTTACAATATTTCCAAACAATCACAATCAGGGTATGGATGCCCTGTTTACACTTCGGAACACATTGAAAAATACATCACATTTTTCAAAAGTTTGTTTTTAATTGCTTCCAAACTGTAGCGAAGCCTGACGTACACAATTGCTCAGAGATTTTATCCACAAAGTCTCCCATTCTACTCTTTTTACATCGTTCCTCTCCTTGTGTATAAATTCCGTCTCCGACCAGAGCGCCGTACAGTTGTTACATTCATGCATATGTTTCGCTCGTTTGATGTTTTGTGCCTTGTTCCTAACGTTATTTTATGTTCGTGTAATCTCTCATTCATGCAGCGTGACGGCGTTTCAACATTCTATAAGCGTTTCATACGCAACACCATTTTCGCAACATACCGATGCTTCCCAATTGGTCTTTTGCACTCAGTCGTACCTGTTTGAAATGGCGTCAATTTACCTAACGTGAAATCTGAACTAAAGAACGTGTCCACTTTAAATGGCTTAGCACATGCCTTGACGATGTGAGAAATGCCATGAAAATACGGGATTACAGCAAAGCGGTTCCTGGGATTCTGTTCCGTTTCGCTCTTGCCTTTGGTACACAATTCTAATTGTCGTTTTGTAAACTTGCCATCATATCCTACACTGATCGTATTTTTCTACTGTATTTCTACCTATTCACCGATGTATTGAACATACGACCTTCTTAACGCGTTCATAACCAAGGACTTTACAATCCAAGCTTTTACGGCCTTCAAATGGCAACTCATTCTTGGCAAAACCCGTTTCAAGTTTCCTTTTCCGCATTCCCAACATAGCCCTTAATTCACGTGAATACATTAATCTAGGAACTGTAGAAAATCTTCTACCAATTTTTTCATTATAAACTTATATTCTGCGGCCGTTGATACTGTCGATGCCTTCGATACTGTCTAAAAGACCTTCCATAATGGTGCACACCAGGACACGGGGTCAACTCCTCTGCACGATCGAAAGAGTTTAGGTAAATTACGGCTAAGATCCGCGTGACTGATGACCCTATCCAAGCACCGTCTTTTTGTATGTGCTTCCTTCCTTTGTACTTCACTACTGTTGACTTGAGATAAAGCTCCAGGATTATCACGACACTTTCTACCGATATACCTGAACCCGATTGGAATTTAACGAGATTCAGCTCCAATGTCACTCTCACTCGCAGCCTCAACCGATCCTTTTATAGATGATAATACACGCCATTAGTGCCCATCGATAACACCGAAAATTACTTGTGCGAGAATACTCGAATATACGAATTCTAATGAAATAGAAAGTTCCCGAATAATTCGATTCGCGAATCGAATTCCTAGTACTCGGTCACTCGAATATTCGGTATATTCGGCCAAAGGCGCGCGATCGGCACGGAGCTGACAAAAAAGTAGTTTTTTCTTCCGATGTAAGCGCCGTGATGTTAGAAAGACAATGCGAGAAACACCTCTTGGTCCTACCATTCCATAAAAATCGAACAGACAGGTAACAGTAACAAACACCACCAACTTTATAACATGCAGATTTACTCATGATCGAGAGACAATCTACCCTTAAATCACAACCGAAAGATCCCGTCGGCGTCGCTTCCCGAGAGGAATTGTTGGGAGGCCAGAATTCCGCGCCATGCCTAATTCTTTTCACGAGTAAAGCCCCTCGTTTCAAATTGAAGCGCCGATGTAGAACACACATGTCGCACTCTCGAAATCGGCGACTACAGGATCCCAAAAAGAAAACCACGTTAACCACGCCGATGAAACCAGACGAGTTATCGTCGTCGTCCTTTGGAACGGCAAGCCGCAAATTCTGATTCGAAACGAAGCGGAACGGAAAAATAGTGTGCCCAGATTTGAGAGGGTTTCCAACCGTTCGATAGCCGCGTTTGAATTACGAACTGCGAGAAGGCGACGAAAAAACGAAAGCGTCGATCGGGCAGGCGTCGTCGCTCTTCCGTTTGCTCACCTTCTTTCCACGGTTTCTACGCGACAACACAACACATGCGCACTTACGACCAATCTGCGCTGGAGCCGTCCCCGTGGTTTCAGTTTCGCTTGCTCCCTCTTTTAAATCTAAGCTCTAAAACAAAATAGATGGACGGAGGAATGGATGCATAACGAGTCAGTTGGATGTGGTGACTTGCGCCACCTAACCACATGTCTTTTTTCTTACTTTTTATTGTATTGTTAAAGCCTGTTTACACAGATTTAACACCTTTCTGTTCATTGATGTGAAATAAAAACCCGGGCGCCCTTTTCCTTCTTTAAAATTAAAACCAAATATCGCAAAATGCCCTTTTCTGAGGTATGCAAATAACACAAAAAAACAACAACATCGCGGTGTTAGGTCGTTCTTTTAACGAGAAAAAAGGCACGCGTGGCTGTAACTGTGTTTTTTTGTGATGTTTAGGGTAGATAGATTATGTTTGGGCCATAAAATTGGATCTTTAGTGCCCAACGTCCATCAGCAGCTGCTTTTCTTTTTTTTTTCTAGAATGTTTATGCATTTGAGCTTTTGTTTCGTACGAGATGCATATTATGCACCTGGCGCATACTCCGCACATATAATCTTCTAATTTGCAGCACACTTTGAAAAATTTCTACAAATAAAATCACTATCAATATTCGATTTGATATTCAGCTTTCTTTTCTTTATTAAATTCGGTATTCGATTCGAAATGTACTATTCGGTATTCGCACACCCTACCGAAAATGCCCCTATAGTAAGCTTCCAAAATGCCAATAAATTTATTTGAATTTCTAAGGGATAGTGACGTCTCTAAGCATGCATAACTGGTTGAGTTATGTATGGACCCTCAAAGTTTTGTTTAAGAGCCCCCTAAAAGGGTTCTTTGTGAGAAACCTATATGGTGTTCTTTTAAGCTCCTTTTTGATGCGACATTGTCCTTCATCGCTCATTTTTCGTTTTAGTTCGTCAGGAAGCGATACTGACCGATGCGAAACCTTCCTTCACGAGCTGAGAAAGTTCTTTGGGGCGCAAAGAACCTTTGAAGAACGCATTCTTAGAATGTACGTCAAGATGTATTATCAATTTTCAAGCTTTTGTTTGGCATCGATTTTAGAATATTCTAATGTAAAAGGCCAGGTCATGCTTTTCACGCAAATTATTTGGGAGGCCGTGTATACTTTCATTATTTTTTGAACAGTTATAACATCTCGCCTCCTAGCGAGTTTCCCATTGAGCTAAGAACGCAACTACAAAAGAAGAGCTATTTCACAGGAAGTTTAAGAAAAGCGGCAACCGATAGTGGCAGGTAGAATTGAAGATTTGCAAGAGGTAATGCAAAAACAGTCCCAAACTGGGACCGCAGGCGCATCGTTACTCAGGAGAATCAGAACTTATGAAAAAAAAATATTGAAGGTACCACTTGGTTCGAATGAAATGCGAACAGTGACAAAACTTCCAGCCCACTATTGACGCAGCTTACAAATATTGGTTGTGTTTGGCGATGTTCAAACGCAAAGGAAAAGGGCGCTGCGAGAATGTGCGTCCTGCTCCGATGTGTTTGAACCTCGCCAAGCACAACCGAAACTTGGAAGCTGCGCCAGTAGTGAGCTCGAAGTTACGTAACTTTTTGCGTTTTATTTGAACCCGATGTTACATTAAATCAAGTTCTGGGAGGCATATCGAGTCGAAACTTCTCCTGAATAATTATGGGCACGGCGAGACCATGAGAGGCATGTGGCTATCGAGGGTGACGTCCATCTTGACACAGGTTTCGCTACTACCGGCTGCGCCTGATCCGGCCGATGGCGGCTGCGCTTTTGTCAACTGCGAGTGGCCTCGTCATGGTGAATGGGTAATCGTTTGTTAGCACGAGTTTGTTTCTACCAGTATGACTACAGCGGTGCCACTAATCTCAGATGGGTTTTGCATCACGGGACCTGTGGCGTCATCTGCAGCATCTACTACAAGAGACACTCCCCAGAAATATTTCTTCAGTGGGAACGGCGAAACCATGAGAGGCGTGTGGCTAACGAGGGTGCCGTTCTTCTCGCTACAGGTTAATTATTGCACATCCTCTTTCAGAAGGCATAATTTAGCGCTTATGATTGTGCCGTACCCACGGTGTCTAGAGAGGTGTGTCTATGATTGCTTTTTTGTTTGTTGGTTACTGCTGTGTGGTGACGCGGAGTTTAATCCCGGCCCCATTCGCCTGGAAATGCTTCAAACCCTACATGATGGTCAAGCGACCGTACAGAGAGATATAACCGCGTTTCGCCACCAGCTAACCGCAGCCGACAAAACAGTAAATGACATGCACGCCAAACTCACTGAGATGGATGGAATCCTAAAAGAGCTAAGGAGAGAAGTGTAGTCAAATAGACCAGCTAACGACTATAGCCACTTCTCTTTGGAGTACTGTGCTTCAACAAAACATAAAAAAATTCTGACCTTCAGGACCATTCTCGGCGCTTGACTCTAGTTATTTTTGGCGTCGAGGAAAGTCCAAACGAAAACGAAGAACAACTCAGGAGTAAAATAATATCTGACGTATTTGCACACCAATTGGGCGTGCCTTGTACTTCAATTACCAGAATACACACGCTAAGAAGAAATGGCAACAAAAGACCAGTTATTATGTACTTTCAAGGTTCCACCGAGAAACAGTCAATACTCAAAAACACGAAAAAGTTAAAAGGGTCTAACGTGTTCATTCAGAACGACTACTCATAAAGCATTTAACATAAAAGGAAAAAGTTGTGGGAAAGATCCAAACACGATAGGGCTAACGCTAAGAGGGTCTTTCTGGTTCACGATAAGCTCCAAATTAATGATGACTCGTATATCTGGGACGAGGATGCGAATGAACGCGTACTGCTTTCCTCTGCGTCACCAGTTCATTCTAATTATTGACGGGCCGTTTCACAAGCTGTAAACAAACAATTGCGGTTTGTAAATTTATCTGCCCGTAGCATTAGTAACAAAGTAGATAAGCTCGAGCTCATTTTATTGAACTACTATCCACACGTGACGATCATCACAGAAACCTCGCTTACCGGTCAAACTAACGATAATGAAGTAATCCAGTCATCGCACAAAATATTTAGAAGAGATCTTTCATCGCGGGGGAAAGGGGGAGAGAAGCGTTGCAATCGTGCTCAAATCATCAATCGACGCTGTTTTACTAGATCAGATAGATGATCACGAATGTTTTTCCCAAGAGAGAATATGTACGGTTCCAGTGTCAGTTTGTGTGCTGTGTATAGGCCCCCAAGTACACCCGCTGACGTTTTACTAAGGTTGTATGATCATTTACTACGATTTCAAAATAGCAATGTTATCTTCTCTGGCGACTTTAATCTCCCAGAAATTACCTGGACGAGTTTCTCAAAAGCGTCCACTGTAAATGCTACAATCATTTATGGCATAATGTTTGCATGTGATTTATCACAAACTGTAACAAAGTTTACACGTGTGCAGGGCTTAAGTAGTTTGCTTTTAGACCTTATTTTTGTAACCAGTGCCTTTTCTGACTGCTATGTTAGGTTGAAAATGGTGTGCCGGATCCCAAGTTACTATACGTTTGCTGTTCTTTGGTAGGGCTTCCATCCAATGAAACACTCACAGTGACGACTGTCAAAGATTTCAGTTGTGCTGATGATGACAGTGTGCTTGTATACTTAGATTCGGTGTTTGCCGACTTCCAAATAAGTGATTCCGATATATCGGTTCTATGGCAAACATTTAACCTTATGTGCGCCTTTTGCTTCGACAACTTCATTCCTAATAGACACAGGTCTCCAAAACGAACTAACCCGTGGATTGATAGAAACATCATTCATCTCAAACGTAGGCTAAAAAGAATGAAACAAATAAAATGTAATCTTGAAAGGGTACATGAGTTACAGACTGAGTTAATCAGCAGAGTGGCACGAATCAAAATATTCTGGCGGGCTAGTTGGTTATACATACTAAGTTACAAATAGCGCTAAGACAAGGACAGACGAAGAAGTGGGCAGGACAGGCGCTAACTCACAACTTATTCTTATTCTTATTTAGTCTCTCACGGTCTACAGGTTATTTTCTAACCCTTCAAAATATTATCGTATATAGTTCAAATTTATTACTTTTGTTTGATTTTTATTATTTTCGTTTTGGTCTACTGTGCTTTTGTCTTTTTAGTCTAACAGCCTTCGTAGAGCGCCCCGGCTAGAAATATAACTATTTCTTCTGTTTTCAACACCAGGCATTTCCTTCACCTTATTCTTTATCGTTGTATATAAAACCGTCAGTTGTGAGTTCGCGCCTGTCCTGTCCACTTCTTCGTCTCTCCTTGTCTTAGCGCTATTTGTAATTTAGTAGAGTGGCACGGGCTAGAGAATGCTACTTTGTAAATAATTTGTCCGTTTTTTTGAAGGATGACCCTGAAAATTTGGAGGTTGTCTGGCCAACAAGAATAATCCTGTTGAAAAAACTATGATAAAATACAGTCTTGTTTCAGATAAAAAAGAAATTGCTCAGCATTTCAACTTTTATTTTCAGTCAGTTTTTTGAGAAAAAGACGATTATGAATGTCGCGGTTCTTCATCACCCACGACTGCTGCTTTTATTTCCTATGAAGGTGTTATGACAATGCTGTTAACTCTGAAAACGAAGTCTGGCGTAGGCTCGATAAGATTCCAAATATTTTTTTCTTTTTGCGACGGTACGCAGAGTAACTGGCACGTTTTCCGACAATAATATTTCAAACTTCGTTTATCACCACTGTGCTTCCGAATGACTGGCTCTTAGCGGGGGTCGTTCGCGTATTCAAGAAAGCAGACCCATAATCGCTGGCAAACTTTCGTCCCATTTATTTCACATATACATGTTGCAAACTTTGGAGCATATTACTTCAAACTTTGTTTTTCCTTTTTGGAAGAATACAACATTTTCCCCCCTTCCAACATGGTTTCAGAAGGGGTTTCGCACCAGGACTTAGGTTTTAACCACGGTCCACGACTTCGCCACTGCTCTCGATAAATGTAGCCAGGTAGAAGTAATATTCCTGGACTTCAGTAAAGCTTTGCCAGGGTCTCTCATAAAAATTATGATTTAAATTACAAAAATGATGGTCTTCCGATTCTTGCTGTTAAATGGATTAAATCATACCTACAAGGGTGTAAACAGTTTGTTGATACTGGTGGGGAATTTTCAAATAGGTTGCGTTTATCTTCGGGTGTACCTAAGGGCAGCATTCTGGGGCCCTTGTTGTTTCTAAAATACATTACTGACATCGTTTTAGTCATCAATTGAAGTGTAAGCAATAGACGTTTTGCGGATGATTGTGTTCTTGTTAAATATATAAGAAGCTCATCCGAACAGTATGCATTGAACTCTTCACTTCTAAAAATTGCAGATTGGTGTGCCAAATGGGAAAATAGATTAAATTTAAAAATAATTTATATCGGTTACTAACAAGAAATTCCACTTGATTTTATTTACGATGTCTGTAGCGGGTGTAGGCCCGTTTGTCATGTGCTCATTCGTCATAGGCCAACTGGTAATAAGCCCGTTCGTCACAGCGGAACATTCGTCATAAAGGTATTTGTCACTAGGCAAGTTGGTCACTCTGGGAACCGGATATTCGAATTTGCCCACCTTATATTAACTTGGCTTTGTACGCAATAAAGATTAGTACGTTATATTTCATTTTTACTGACGAGAGGGAACATTCAATCAAGACATCTTTGTACTTAGACAACAACAGGTTTATTGAGCGAAATAAAAACAAATTAAGAAGCAATATTCCTAGCTGCCGCCCTAAAGATTTCAAAACGATTGCGACCATCGTAGCGACTCACAATGTCTGAAGACGCCAGTTGCAGTCGGCGTGCTTCTTGGACACCCTCGAAGATGTCGTGCCGCTTTCTGCTTGAGCCAGCTTCATCTCTGTCAAGGACTGCTCTCTCTCGATGCAGTCCAGGAACGCCCAGATATTGGGAAAACTGCAGCCCACGTTGCTCTAGCATAAAAAGAGTAACTCACATACACTCACGGAGAAAACTTTTTGAGTGGACACCGTATTGAACTTTTGAGCCACAAATGCAAAAATGTGCTACAGAAAACTTCCGAGTCCTCAGAGGATTAGGTCAGTTCTTACCTGCAGTCCCCGGTGCGACGCTTCGATGCTGTTGTACATCCTTTGCATTTATGCTAGTGTTGATTTTCTGACCGACAAAACCTGAGGACTGAAAGTTGCCGACGACAAGCCGTTTCGACAGGGACTCCCGATATGCATGTCCTCAAAGTAGTCCGCCATGAGTGAGGCATCGGTGGGGAAAACATCGAGAAGGTCCTGGAAGGCCTCGGGAATGTCGGCGATTGGCAAGAAGGCCAATGCTGGAAGCATTTGAAAATCCATAAGAAATTTAGTAACCAATTGGCTTAACTGAAGACAACAATAAGACATAAAAATACAATTCCGCATACCAGAACAGCAAACTCTTCACCCGAATTGTAGCGACTCTGGTGACCACTGGGAGCACACTTTCCTGTACACCGACTGGGATAAGTGACAAAAGCATCCCTGTATCCAAGCGCCGGGAAGCATGGCTTGTATCGCGTTGATGGGGGCTATCTCGAAGTCCGTGTAAGCCACCTCAAGGCAGTTGGCCTCCATGTGACTCAGCACGACATCAAAAACCCTTAAAAAGAGCGAACATATGTTGAAGTGTTTGAACACATATCCAATGATAGGGCCACCGAGCGTTTCGTTTTATACGTTTATCCGAGCTCTTGAATGCTTACCTTCTGTAGGTAGCTTCCGATTTGTTGGGCAGCAAGCCGTAAACCACTGTGGGAATTCGTATGTCGGCTCTGCAAGATGGTACTTTGTACTCGGAAACTCGCCCGCTGCCTTTGCTTGCGGATTGTGCGCCCAAGTGTTGACGGTGCGGGAATCTGCGACGCTGTGTCGTCACTAACACAGGCAGCCGCATCCAGAAGTATTTGGTTCGGTGCTCGGCGGCCTTCCACTGGAATAAAGAAGGACGTTAGTGAACTTGTTTTGGGAATATAAGAGCAGGAACAAATGTTGTTACATACCGGCCTTCCCTCTCATCTGATGACCAACTCGAAGCACATTTATCTCAGTGGCGTCACCGGTATGAGTATGGTCACTTGAATAAGAGATTACACGAGTCTTGGCGTGATCGGTGACTATTTTAGTTTTGCAAACTCCTCTCCGTCGGCAGGCCCAGTACAACATGGTTCCGTGAACCTTAGGCAAGTGAAGGAATGTCCTTCATGAAGAAGCATATCACCACCTCTCTTAGTAACTACCTCCATTTAGAAATTGCGAGAAAGATGGGAAGCAAAAGAGATCCGTCTATTATACTCCGGCAGCAACCGGCATGGTAAGCATGAACTTTATGTTCTCGAAGTTCTTTTGTCAGTAAGGTGACCCAGATAAGACAACATGCAGGCTAAAGGCTGCATGTTGCCTTTCCTTGGGGTAATTGGGACATGCTTTTGTTCCCGTTCGTACAGTAGTGAACATCAATGACCTTGTACGGATTTGGTTGGGTGACCCCGTTTCTTAACTTTCCTAAGGAAACAAATTTAAAAAAAGAACTTTTAGCGATTTTGGGGTCATTGTGTGACGAACTGCCATCGTGGCGAATCCTCCTATGACGAATATTCCGCTGTGACGAACGGGCCTGTTACCAGTTGCCCTATGACGAATCCACATGTGACGAATGGGCCGTATCCCGTCTGTAGCTCCTCTGTGCGCGAAGTTTCGGAGAATATGTATCTTCAGCTGACTATTTCAAAGACTTTCTTATGGATACACACATCGATAACACCTGCCCATCCGCATTCCGTAAACTTGGTTTTCTTAGGCGCAAGCTAATGAAAACACCATCTAGTGTCAGAATTTTAGCTTATAACATATTTGTGCGATCAAAATTTGAATACGCCAACCCCTTCTAAAAATTCCTTCACACACAAAAAAAAAACGATTTGAAAATGGTTCAAGGGCGTGCGGTTAGATTCATCTGTGGAAAGTTTAAAAAGATTAGACTCTCCATGGCACCTTATGAAAACGAATGGCATAGTTACACTTAAGCTGCGTAAAAACCTCTCCAGTTGTTTTCTTTAGTTTTTTATTGCGTATGTACGAAAGAATATACGGCTTGGCACACATAATCACCTCAACCCGTAAATGTCACGACCTACGAGGCACCATAATCAATATTCATTGACACCAATCTTTGCACGCACTATTTGTTTCAAATTTTCGTTCTTTCCCCGCACCATCTCGGAATGGAACTTTCTGCCTTCTAGTGTTTTCGAGGCTGCCGATTTTTGTGATGCCATTGATAGTTATTTTGCTTAGATGTGCTTAGTTTTCCGGTATAAAATATCTTGCATATTAGTGTTTTGCACGCCACCCTCTTGTATTACACTTATTGGTGTATGCCTCGAATATGTATATTGATGTGTTTTATTTTTGGTTTCAAAGCGCTTATTTGTATTTCACTTGTTATTATGTCCACTCCTGCATGGGCCAGTCTTTGGCCTGCAGTATGTTTTAAATAGATAAAATAATTAATGATTCAAAGAACGTGTTTGTGTTATTTGCTGATCAGTTCATGTGAGCTTATAAGGATAGTACCCAGTGTTTCTCCCCTGCGCTGTTTCTTTTCGATGGGTTAGGTAACTTGATAAGTTGCGTTAATTTCCGTAAAGAATGTGTACAGCTATGAAAAAATGGTTCAAGTGCAGGCGAGCTGGTGTAAGTTATACATGATGATTTAAACTTGAGACTGTGGTTTAAAAACGGAAACTCGTGAAGTAGGAAGAAAAAGCACAGACAACGTCTCAACTTCAGCTAAAAACTTTCTTGCCTCTTGGCCTAATATGCACCTCCCTCGAACGTCGCCACCACCACAGCGGTTGATCACCGAACTACAAACAATACACCAGAATCACAATACACCGAACCGCAAACAATACATAAAAAGCATAAAAAACAAAAGAGAAGCGTGCCCTATCGTTTCCATCTTCACCCAGCACACGGGGTCCAATAGAAAGAGAAATACAAGGTCGTCACCACCGCACCCGGAAGGACTTCGACGCGGACAGTGTAACACAAGCGCAGGAAAACACAGAATGACCATTTCTAACCTACCCCCCCTTTCAAGTTTCAAGTTTCAAGTTTCTTTATTCCTCTTCAAACAAGAAGAGAGGGAGGAGGGAAAAAAGCAGTACAAAGCTGCTTGACAGTCGCCCTCTCCTCCCCCAACAGCAACAGCAGAAGAGGCACTCAAAAACAAACCACTCTCAAGAGTACAC
>JAZHYW010026013.1:0-33296 GCA_037355805.1 Ixodes ricinus | reverse complement strand
TTATTACTGGGACTAATGCATGTTTTACCATCTCTCACAATTTTCGTGGGACTGTGAGCGATGCGCGCAAGTCAAGAACGTACGGAGCGGTGTGCTCGCACTTGTCCCCTGCGATGCACGTAAGCTCAGATTAAAACGCCTCGAACCAAGCCAACCACACGCACGACGAAGCCTCACCGCCTCGCCTCGGCAGCGATGCATACATGGGCGAAGGCCCGGAGGCCGCACCCGCAACAAGCCGACCAAGCCCGCACCACATAGCTGCTCGGCTGCTCACCCGCACGCACGGATGGCACGCACGCCGCCCGCACGAGTGTGTGACTCCTGGACAACAGTAACTATAAAGATATCTATTGAATTTGATACTATTTTTATGACGCAAGATATTTGCTATTAGTCTTAGAAAACAGTAAAAAATTGATAAATTGTCTAAGAATTTGTAAGGTCACGTGATATATTAACTTTAAAACAACAATAAAATGTAACGCCCTCATTTTTATATCCTATATTTACTTATAAGAAAGCATAATATGCACAAAACAACAAATTATCTTTTTATATTCAAAGTCACATGACCTTTTGCGTGGATGGAGCCTTATCTCCTCCCGACCTGGCTACGTCCCCGCGCGTGGATGTAGCCTCGGCCATGCTAGGAAAGGAAAGAGGGATCAGGTGCCAACACGGAAAAGGGTCCAGATGCGCGCGGCGGCGCTGCGGCCCGTAGGGACCGAAGGACCCGACCGGCTCTGAGCGTTCCCAAGGCCTTCGGTGAGCAGCTTTGTCCGGCGGTTTGGCCGTTTCGCGGTATGGCAGCGCGAAGTGGCTCCCATTCTGAACTGATCTTTACCCCGTGTTTGCTGTCGTTTGTGGCCAATGAAGTGTCATGCCGATTTAGTGTTTAATCGCGCAGCAAATGCAATGAGAGCCGCTCTAGCTGCCCGCTACGCTACAGCCTATCCAGAACACGCTTTAGTGGCGCCTCTCGCGCCGTCGACACTGAGTACGGCAGCCGTGAGCGCTCGCTCAGCTCACTACCCCTCGTCTAGTTCACGGCCACTCAAGCAACCAAGGACGTCATGAAGAAGTTATTTTTCGCTTGTTTTGTAATTTTAATTCGGCTATAACTTTTAAAATAAAGCGAAATTCGAGAAAAGAAAAGTGTCATTAAGTTACTACGTTCAGTGCGCTAGGTTTGGTGGAAATTAAAAATTAGTAAAAAAGGCATTGCAGGGCCCCTTTAAGTCCAATGACGATGCATGCGCTTTCGCCAAACGATAACACTAGGGGCTCTAATCTCGTCAAAAACTAAGCTTGGGGCCAGAGATTTCGCGGGGGCGCACCGATTGGACTATCTCGACGATGACTTCGCGCTTTTATCGCCGGCGTCCGCACCGGCGCGTTCTTCGAACTTTTGGCTCCAACTTTGTGTTTGAGAAGTTTAAAAACCCTACAAATCAAAATGTAAAAAAAAGACAGAACCAAAAACGGATGGACGCGAATACGGTCACAGCTCACTCATTTGTTCCAGGCATTTTGAGCAGGTACGGGCTAAAGTCACTCGATAGGTCGAACTATTTAGTGACTCTAGGTCGAACATACTACACACCATAACACCTTGTTGCTTGCGCGCGTACCGCTGCCGTCAAAGCGGTAAAAACGTCAATTCATGTACCACGTGCCGTCAGTAACCCATCCATACTTCAATGAGTAAAAAGAGTGGTCGCAAATCGACTTACATATGTGCCATAACTTTTTTCTCCTTTTTTTTTGCCCCCTTGTGTGAACTAGAAGGATAATTTTGACCACAGCTGTGGGGTTTTTTCGGTCGCGCATTAGTCACCTGGCTGTGTTTGGAGATTTGTGTTTGTACTTTGTCCCTCTTGTTCCCCTTCTCCAGGAAATATTTTCGACATTCTTGTTTAGCTCGCCTTTGCATTTCATGGAATCTTTTTCTTTACCTTGTTACACTTATTTTAAGCAGAGGCGTAGTTTCTAGACATGAAAATTAACAAAGGTCATACTAATATCATCGGACTCATAATAATCTGGCTCATTTTATTCGCATCCGCCTGTTGACTGCGAATATCCGCGGATGCGCAGAGCTCTAATTATATGGTCGAAGTTAGAGGACTAATAATGGCCACGAAAAGTCGGATAACTAACTAAAAATTCTCGATTAACGTTTCAATTAGTGCCGATAAACATATATAGTTTTGTTCAGAAACTTGCTGCGCGTCATCCAAAACCAGTAAATAAGTAAATTTTAGAAAGATGTGGGGCTCCTAGGGAAGAGTGGTGTGGTGAGCTAAAGTCACCTCTCGTGCAACGGGCGCAATGCCGGCGGTGCGAATAATGCAAACAAGAGACAGAAAACCGAGGGAGCGCGTTTTCGCCCCTCTAGCATTGCGCCTGCTGCACGGAACCAGCTTTCGCTCACTACCGCGCTTAGCGCCCCAAATTTTTCTAAAATATACTTGTTTCGTGTTGTTTTCTTCTTAAATTTCGATGACGTCCAGCAAGTTTCCGATTATAATTCTATGTTTACCTTCAATAAATATTTAAAAAGCAATTAACACATTTTTGTTAATTCGCTGACTGTAAAAATTTGGGTAGCTTTCACAATTTTTTTTTAACAAATCTGTAAAGTTTATGAGAAGAAAAGACTTTCTGATGCCTCATTGTTCTTTTTGTTTGTTTGTTTGTTTTATTCTTGAGGTGGTGGCACTCTGTGTTCTTTTAGATTGCCGATGCCGACTACGCCCGACCAGGGAAAATACAAATAGGTAAAAATGGCGCCGTCGGTCAGGTGAGAGCTCTTTCACATGCTCCATAATAAATAAATAAATAAACATTGTGCCACAATATAGTCTGACGTCACCACCTAAGACAGATGGACTCGCAGTGTTCGTGACAGTACCGGGTCCTGATAGTTGGCCGGCGCGCTTCCCTCGTTTTTCAACTCTCGCTCTCTCTTGTCGCACATGTATCACGACGCCATTTTTGAGCGAAGGCGCTGGAGAGAAGATAACATTTTGAAGAATGAATCGCGTTACATTATAGTGTATAGAGGAGATTAGAAGTGGCTAGTACTAATAATAATGGGTAGCTGGTGGCTATATAGTAATCATTCGAGTAAATATTTTCTTCATTGAGCCAGAAGTACCGAGTGTACGACGACAAGAGAACCGTTTCTCTTTCCAGAGCAAACCGCGCGCGGCTGAACGCACCTCCACCCAAATGTAACCACACGTGATGATGCTGGGAAGTTCCAGAACTTACCGCATCGGAATCCAGAAGCCATCTCGGATTAGGAGTTTTAAAAAAAAAACGCAAAAACCTGTACATCTTAAAAAAAAAAAAAAATATGTTTTATTTGTCAAGCGATATCGCACGTTTGATACGACATTTGTGATCGCGAGATTTCTACTAACTCAAGCTTTTTCTAACTGCTTAAAGAAGATTAAAAAAAAAAGGCTTTCTTTAATCAAGTCAGTGCGATTTAAAGAGGTCATGAAGCGATATCGGGTTGAAAGGTTCGCTGACTTTGCAAGAGGCGTACTGGGCCTAGACCGCCACTGATTCAGAAGCTTCTTTGTCGCGGTGAAATTGCGAGGCTAAAGGGGACTATTTCTTTCAGACTTGCCTTCGCAAAACTTGATGACATAATTGTGGGATCGAAACCACCCGCCTGACGACAGTCGAGTACGAGAACTGCGTGAGCACTCGACTTCGGCTCGTAACAGCCAATGCCTCGGCAGACTGTCGGGTAGTGGCTCGGGTCCAACCACAGCGGTGATGAGAAAAGCCGAACTCTAACAATGCCCAAAATTCAGCATGCGTTTTTTTTTTTACTTTGTTAGCTTCAGATTACGTGGCCGCTTGTTCTAGCCGCGAGTTGAGGGAGTAAACTAATGCTAATATTTATCGATTTTTTTTTTTGGGGGGGGGGGGGGGGGCGGGGCAATTGTTATTGCCTATAGAAAGAAGAGCTAAGGCAAGATTATTCATTTTTTAACGTTAGAGAGTTATTCTAAGTAGTATTTAGGGAAAGCAGAAAAATCGTTTCACGGCTTTTTTAATGTAAACAACTTTATTTTCGCGGGCTCGATATTTCTCGAATTTCGGGGAGTGTAAGCTTCAGGAATATTTGGCGGGCACAAAACTTCGCGAGTCGAAGTGATGTGCTACGCGTTCATTATCATAGGGTGACTGGTATATTCGCGAGATCAGTTTTTCGCGATATTTTTCAAGTCGCGAAATTCGACAAAAATTAGATCATCGCGAAAATAAGGTCGTTTACAGCATTTGGTCTAAAACAGATTTATTTGCTCCCAATGAGAGCTGTTTGATTTCAATAATCTGATCTTAATAAAAAGAGTTTTTTTTTCTGTGTTTTTTTACACATGACAGGTTGAGTCTTCGATCTGCTCGATCACTGAAAACAGTATGAATGACAAATTCACTATACTTCATTTCAACGGGTCCAGACGCAGCCGATGCTACAAGCACGAGCGTGTGGCCCTGAAGAGTGCTTGCACTGCACGAGCGCGCGTGCTTGGCAGGGGACGCTGGAAGCCCGGAGCTCGCGCTTGTAGCATCGGCTGCGTCTGGACCCAAGCTGAAACGAAGTATAAAAATTTAGTTGAATCCGAAAGTACAGTTTGGTTAAGAACGCACCCCAGTTACACGGGCGCCTTTAAACTTCACCACAGTTACCGCACTATTGGCGACGTGCGCGACCGAAAGCGTCGCTGTGGTCGGCCTTCCACGATTGGCCGAATGCTGACTATGACGTCAGCAAAGGTTTTCTCATCGACGGAAATAAGAGGAATGGAAGAACTTCAATTTTGATGGCGTTGGCAGTGCTGCTTTGAGAGCGGAATGATTTCATGCTTCCACCATGCTATTTACGAACACCATCGAACTTGTTGTTCGCAAGGCAATGACGTCACGAGAGGGAACCATAGGAGGGCGCCACCAAAACATCTCGCCGCTAATAGTCTCAGAACAGCTATTTCAGAAGGAGTGCGCGCGCACAGCTTTGATTGGCGCTCAAGATGTGAAAGGGCACGTGCGCCCATAGCAATCGACTGCATTTCCACAGAAAGTTGTCCAAAATATTAGTGCGGTAACTGCGGTTAGCGTAACTGCAGTTAAGTGTGCCTTTATGGGGTATCCACACGAAGGAGAAATCTGCCACTTTCCTCCGCGGAGCGCGCATCACGTGAGACATACGTCATTCCTTTTTGACGCCTCGCGGCACCGTTCTCCTCCGTGGCGGAGGCGCGGAGGCTTCGTACTGTTAGCACGAAAGCTCCGCAGGCGCGTGGCGGAGCCGAGGACGGAGTTTCCCGGGTTGTTGACGTCACGACATCCGTCCGCGGAGTTCTCCTTCGTGTGGATACACCTTTAAAGGCCGATTCACACATACAGCGGAGCGCTCATTTAGCACTTCATGAGCGCTGTAAGCAGCGCTCATGTGGCACCGACTTGCGCGTCCACACGAAGGAGAACTCCGCGGACGGATGTCGTGACGTCAGCATCCCGGAAACTCCGTCCCCGGCTCCCGCCGCGTGCACTTGCGGAGCTTTCGTGCTGCCGGCACGAAGCCTCCGCGCCTCCCGCCACGGAGGAGAACACGCCGGGAGGCGCAAAAGGGGATGACGTATGTCTCACGTGATGCGGCTCCGCGGAGGAAAGTGGCGGATTTCTCCTTCGTGTGGATACCCCTTTATGGTGTATTCGCACGACGGAGTTTCTTCCCGGAGGAGAAGAGTAAACGTCATCGAGTTTTGAAATCACGTGCTCCGCGTCACGGATGCAGTGAATTTCCTGAGGGAGGGGTCAGGTGTTAGTCAGCGTACCATTTGTTTAGGAACCCTCCCCTCTCCCTCGTCTCACGCCCTAAATTTTACACGCAAAATCAAGAGGGGCCAGGACATGCGGACCCCCCTCTGGATCCGCCCCTGATCCAGAGGCATGGACTCTGAGCGACTAATTGATTGGGTACGACCTCATCGCTTTCTATTCGATATGCGTGACCCCGGTTTCAAAGACACGCAGCTAAAACATAATCACCTTCGAAATAGCTCTGTGTCTCGGTCCCTCAGCCGGAGAACAGAGGTTCGCCGGATACCCGTCGGTATCTCGCGCGGTGGCGAAAGATTTCGCGCACCCTGGAAGCCTCTTCTGGGCGTTAAGTCGTCCACACACATATGCACTAATTGCGCGTGTAAGAGCATTCGTCGTGTTTTTTATTTCAGCGTCCCTCAGATCCGCCATGGTACTGTTGATGCACACCCAAATACAGGAACTGGAACCGCAGTGCACGCGCTAATCCGCAGCACCGCGGTACAAGAAGCGCTAACAAGGCGCTACTAAAGCGCTAGTCACGCGCTATATTAGAACGAAGTCACGAGCTAGGAAGCGCCACATGAGCGCTCCTTCGAGCGCTCACGTAGCGCTAACTTAGCGCAGAGTGAGTGCTCAAACAATGGCAGGTTCGGATAATTGGTGCTGCAGCAACCAGATGGCTCTCACTGTTGAAAAGGGCCACTACAGTTACTCTAAAAAGGGTTAGAGTTCCCGTGTAGGCTCCCTACGAGAGCCAGAGTTGCGCATCTCGTTTACCACGTGCCGCTGCACCGCTTTTCGCCGAGATCGATGACGTGAGGAGCAAAATTCTAGTGCTGTGCAGGAAAGCCACCGACTACGGCCGCTTCGTCCCCTGCTTTTGCCTCCCCATCCTCCTTTCCTGTTTTCCAGGAAAAGAGGAGTGATCTGTGTGTGTGTGTGTGTGTGTGTGTGTGTGTGTGTGTGTGTGTGTGTGTGTGTGTGTGTAGGCGTTGTAAAAAGAGAGCAGGGAGGAAAAGTGAGAGCTATAACCGTGTACGCGCATGGGGGCGGGGAGAAGGAGAAGAAGCGGCGCCGCTATTCGCCGAATTCAGTCACGTGACCAGCAAGAATCCCGGGCCGTGCAAGAAAGCCGGCACTACGGGGATGGACGCGCATCTCTGGCTCCCGAGGGTCAGGCCCAGTAGGTGTAGAGACGGTAGAGACGAAGGCGCCGCAGAGGAGACAAGTGAAGGAAAGGGAGGTGAGCGCCGAAGGAGTGAGAAAGGAAGGAGGGAGCAAAGAGGAAACGACCACCATTTTGACGTAACACGCTTTCGGCGCAGAGCATTGTTGAGGCTACGCGTTGCCTGCTACGGGCCGACTTCTTTTCAGGCGATAGCTTTATGGGCGACACTATGCAGATATTTCGAATTCGTGGGCTGTCGTCGCGCCGCCATGGAGAAACCTTCTCTCCACTCCTGGCGCGAAGCCAGGGAAGTCGGGTTCTCCCGTCGGCCGCGCAGCGCGGAGAGAAGAGAGGGAGCCCAGTGGCGTCACTAGGGTCGGCCGCACCAAGCCCGCGGCGATCCCCCCTTTCTGCTCCCGTGGCCCGGCATGACACCCCCCCCCCCCGCTCTCGTGACCCGCCGCGACACCCCGCAAAGCGCTGCACCCGGGGGCAGTCCCCCCCCCCCCCCCCTTCTTTGTGACGCCACTGAGCCCCGGCATCCCGTTAGCAACGACGCGACGAAGGGAGAGTCTTCCTGTCGTCTGCTTGAAAGACTTGCTTTCAAACATTACTCGCGCTATGCGAAATCCCACCTCGGCAGAATCCAGTTGCTACGCGTAATGTTGGATGGTTTTAGAAACTTCCACTGCGCGTACTGTTGGGAACGCGTGGTTGTCCGGGCACTTTGGGTACGGCAGGGAGCCGAGCCAGGGCAGGACCTCATGTGGAAGCCGGAATCGGGAAGGACCAGGGAGCAGGAGGGGTGTCTCGTATAGGTACTCTTTACACAGGGTGTCAGAGAGTGGACAAATTCGATAATGCGAAAAATACGCTTCGCACCAAAAAAGGCTTGTGACGTTTTGGTCCTGGGCCAGGGGCCTTTTTAGGAAAATTATTAAAGTCCGAGATAATTAAGTTGTTCATTATTTTTGCGTAATTAATTTTTTCAATATTGAGTTTAAGGGCATTGTTTCAACTAGAAAATTGCTCAGCATCGTCAAAAAAACACTAAATTAAAAAATTACAGAATGATAGAAAGCACGCGAAGCATTTACGGCTTCTGAAAACCGTACAAATTCGACGGGTTTTAGTTTCGGTTTGTTATCGGAGCGCATCTCCGCCTCGGCAGCACCGCGCCCCGTGGAGAGATAGTGCAACCAGCCTCTGCTGCGTCGCGCGATGACAGCGCAGCGGAGGTTGGATGCACTATCTCTCCACGGGGCGCGGTGCTACCGGCACGGAGATGCGCTCCGATAGCAAACCGAAAATTAAAAACCCGTCGAACTTGTATGGTTTTTCAGAAAGCCGTAAAATGCTTCGCGTGCCTTCTATCGTTCTACAATTTGTTGATTTAGTGTTTTTCCATGACGCTGAGCAATTTTCTAATTGAAACTATGCCCTTAAACACAATATTAAAAAAGTTAATTACGGAAAAATAATTAACAATTGAAATATCTCAGACTTTAATAATTTTCCTAAATAGGCCCCTGGACCAGGACCAAAAACACACAAGCCTTTTTTGCTGCGACGCGTAGTTTTCGCAATATCGAATTTGTCCACCTTCGTGAAACACCCTGTATAAACATGAGGACCGGTTAGATCATCTGACGGGAGAACACTAGAGAACACATTGTAGCAGCCGCCTGCTGCTGCTTTTATAACGTCACTTTTCCCCACATCCCTAGTAGGGAATCGCTATCGTCCCTGCCTTGACCAAAACGGCGTGGTCAGTGTTCGTTACGTGCAGGCACGCCCAGAGCCTTTTATACTGGGCCTTTTATACCAGTATAGAAGGCTCTGGGCGCGCCCCTTCCCTCTCCCTCACACACAGTCACACGCATCACGCACACCGAGGGCCAGACGTTCTTGGTCGGTCACCGGCGCCGTCGAAGTCCGGATGGGGCAAACATATAATTACCCCCAGGTGCAGATTCTCGGTTTCCGCGCGCTAAGGATATAATGATAATCCCATTAGCGCTGCTGGGAAAGGGCGCGTCCCAATGCTGTCGATGGCGCCGTGCTTCGAGGCGAGACAGAAGCAGCAAGGGGAAGGGCCGGAAGTAAGGACGCGTCGGTCAACTCGATGAGCTCCTTGCATCAAGGTGCGCTGGCGCCCCCAGCCCCCAAGTCGCCTTTCGCTTCGTTTCCGGGCACAGCTGACCGGAACCAGGTGGCGACGATACTCGAGGCGTTCACCGGCGCCGGTCAAATTAGTCAGGGAAGGTCGTCTCCTGGGGCTTTTCGCAACAGTACCCAGTGGCGTCACAAGGGGGGCGGACCGCTTCGGGTGCAGGGCTCAGGGGAGTGTCGCGGCGGGCCACGAGAGCGGGGGGGGGGGGGAGGGAGGGGCGGGCTACCGCCCCGGGTGCCGCTGACCCTCGTGAAGCCACTGCGCGTACCCACTTCACGGATCACCGATCACTGGTGGCAGTCGTCAGTGGCATCCTCGACGCCAACCACGACGACTATGAGAATTAACCACGTCGCACCTCCGTCCTCAGGTACGGGACGGCACCATTCCGCCCGCATTGCGCGGCCGTGCTACAGCTATCGCTTTCCTTCCTTCACACATTGCGCGGCGAAAAATACGACTTTCTTCGCCTGAACAAAAGTTTACGGCCAAACGTCGAGAAAACTCCATTCGTTAGCTTTTTAACCCACCGAGGACTAACACTATATAATTTGCTTGCGGGAGCCTGTGAAATAAAAGGTAAGAAGCGAAATTTGGATAGAGAGAGAGAGAGAGAATGAACTTTTTATTCTGAGCATTCAGCACGGTGGTCAGTGCCGGATGGAAGTGGTTCCCTCTTCACGAGATCCCATATTCTGCCTTAGCGGCCTGGCCCCTGGTGACCAACCGAAGCTGATCTTCCAGGGCGGGGCTGGACGGCAAGTTACCCATCGCTCTACAGGGGAAAAGACGAGGGTGGTGGGTGTTCTTGATTGAATCTACACTCGCCTACAATGTGACGGAGGGTTCCTATCTCTTGGCACACTGGGCAGTTCCCGCTGTGTTGAGTGGGGAACATGCGACTGAGTAAAAGGGGTGGGGGAAGGACCCCGACTGAATTTGCCTATACGCTACCTGTTCCTCCTGCGTAAGGATGCGGGGCCGGCAGTCTTTGCCTTTCCTTGCGGTAGAATGTTACTATTTCCTTGAGTGTCATCATGGGTTGATCCTGCACCTCTTCCACGGCTGTGGCCCGGTAAGTCAGCGCGCGGGCCTGCTGGTGAGCAAGTTCGTTGCCCTCCACCGCGGAGTGGGCAGGTACCCATACAACTTCTACGGGCTCCTTTGGGGGTCTCTTGTTTTTGAGCACCCGCAGCACTTTTCGGGACACCCAGCCCGACTGGAAGCTCCGGTATGCTTGCTGTGAGTCGGTGCCTACCCTGGTTCTACCTGGCAGAATGAGGGCCAGGGCGATCCCCACTTCTTCCGCCTCTTCCACATCTTTTACTTCCACAGACACACTCGATCGTCAGCATCTTCTGAGAAGATGCTGACGAGAAGATGCTACCAGAGCTGTGGCGGTAGTAACAACCAAAGAGAAGATTCTTCTCTTTGGTTGTTACTACCGCCACAGCCCTGGTAGTTCCCTGGTCTTTAAAGGCGCCCGTGTAGACAACATCCTCCCCGTTTACTAGCTCTCTGGTTAGAGCCCGAGCCCTGGCTTCTCTTCTGCCACCATGGCAAGCAGGATTCATGTTCTTTGGGATGGGCGTGGTGTTGATCTTCTCCTGCCAATCATCCGCCAGTTGTAATCTCTCTTCCAGTCCTGCAGCACTCCATCCTATCTTCCGTAGGACTTGTCTTCCTGCTTGCGTCTGGCTCAGCCTTTGCCTTTGGCTGGATAGGTGTCCCTCGATCAACTCGTCCACCGTATTGTGTATACCCATTTCTAGAAGTTTGTTTGTCGAGGCGCTCACGGGGACTCCAATGGCCTGCTTGATTGCCTTCCGGATGATTATGTCCACCTGCTTCGTGTCCCCTTTGCTAAGTAAGAGGTACGGAATTGCGTACGCGACTCTCGAGATTATGAAGGCTTGCACCAGTTTGAGTGTGTCTGCCTCCTTCATCCCTCTCTGCCTGCTTGCGACCCGCCGGAGCATGTGGAGGATCTGCTCCGACGTGTGCTTGAGTCTGCACAAGGACGTCGTCACTTTGTTGTCTGCTTGAACGGCAACGCCGAGGATCTTGACGCTGGGACCGGGGACAATGTCCTTGCCCTCCGGGACCTCCTTCACATCTTCCGTGTGTCTGTTGGGCGCCCTAGGCCGGAGCGGTTTCGATTTCTGAGGTGAGCAGCGAAGCCCGCATCCCCTCGCATATTTTTCGACCACGTCTGCGGCTGCTTGCAGCGTGGTCCAAGTCGATTCACTCCACCGAGTGAATGAATGAGAATGGCAGCCCTCTTCGCTCAGATGGAAACAGCCGCGGGAGTTGACGCGCATGCGCTCACGCCTCTCACCCTGCGTCGCGGGCTGATTGGCTCGCTCAGGAGGGGTGGCGGTATATGGCGGCGAGATCATAAACTGACCAAACTCTCCCAATATACGGCTCTGAAAAAGGTCTAACCGAGCACAACTCGCAAATCGCCAACGCAAGTTCTCTTATTTTTATTTTTTATGTGCTCTAGGCGGCGGTATGGTCTTATAAAATAACTGCCGCTCTGTGTGCGTGTCCGTAAGCATACTTAACTTTTAATGAACGAAATGATCAGTGCAAATAAAGTTCAGCGCTCCGATTCGGTCGAAGAGCACCGCTTTTAGCTTTTCCGTGCTCGATGATTCTTTGAATGAAAACAAAATAAATGCTCATGAAGCATCCAATAATATCCAAAGGGCAAAAAAAATCTATCTTAGGATTACGTTTGCGGGTAAGCTGTGATATAAATCATCACAGTAAAACCAGGATATCAATCACGATAATTAAGTCATGATTTAAATCATAATTTAAAGTCACTTTGATTTTTATCCTCCACCGTAATTTCAAACCGTTTGTGAGGAATTTTTTTTCGTCATAGATTTCTTCTTGAGACACTTAGATGTTATCTAGATATCTCTCAAGGCGCCTAAATGAACCTGTAAATATTCACTTGCCTGCAAAAAAAAAAAAAAAATGTGGAGGGTTTTGTTTTATTGGCAAAAATTCTAACAAAAAAGCTTACTTACTCTTTCATAAACTTGGCCACAGTCTCGCTCGAGGCATTATTCGAAATGAGCCATTATCGTATAGAAGTTCATTGTGCCCGCGAGAAGTTCATAGTGCGAGCGGAGGAAGGCCGGACAGTGGGCGATATTTAACGGACGCGTGGCTGCACCCGTTGAATTATTCATACGATCCCTACATTGCACACGTCACTTTGGCGCCTTTGTCATACGAGAAAATGGGACGGTCCGAAGGAAAACCTCGCCCCTACAAAAAAAATAAAGAATAAATAAAAACGACAGCGCGCGTGATTGTTGACCATAAATTAAGCGTCGAGGTTAGGAAGCACCCAACCCGTTTATGTAGGCCTAGCTCTTAATTTTCGGCAGCGCTTCTGGCGGGCAAAATCGAATATTTTTCGATCGCGATTCAGGTGTGCGCCTTTACGCTTTCTCACGTTGCTCGCGGACGCTAGGCTGGGGGAATTCCATTGGTGGATATAAATTTGCGAAAGAAATTAACAAGAACAATCCACTAACGGTGACGTCATGCACAAGCCTCGTTTTGTAGGTGCTGTTGGCTCAGGGGACACACGATACTAAATCGATCTTGGAGATACCCTATAATTTTTTTTTTCCTTCCATCGCTTTACGGGATAGTCGGTGGTTCAGACTCGTTTTGAGGAGCGTCGCTCCCGGTGTTGTTCGTGGTGGTATACGCAAAGAAATAAACCAAACAACGACTTTAGGATGCACCTAACTTCCGAAAGGACGTCCACTGCAAGTTAGGATGCCACAAAGCCGTGGGGCTGTCTGCTTTCTGGCACTCGTCGTCTGCTGTGTTTCCGCAGGTAGGTTGCATCAAAACGACACGGGTGAAAGTTCGTCATGTTCGTATTACAGTGCAACCCACTTATAACGATAATGAGAAAACCCAAAATTTTAATCGTTATAACCAATTATCATTGTATCTGGACTAGAAACTGGTAATTTCCAGTCTAGAAACTCTGGAACTGATTGTTATAAGCGGTGTGGTATCGTTATAAGTGGGTTGCACTATACGGGTAGACATTTAGGGGGAGGAGGACATGAAAGCGCGCGGGGACGTCGGAACACCGAGCTTTGGAATGATGAGTTGGAAGACACAAAGCTCAGGTGCCTTTGTCTCTCATCCGATGTTCGAACGCGTTCGAAAGCGGCAAACGCCAGACGCCGGCGTTCGAAAGCGTACGAAGATTGGGTAGAGACAAAGGCAGCTAGCTTCGTGTCTAACCACTAATCTATTCCAATCAGAGCTCGGTGTTCCGACGTCCCTGCGTGATCTCCTCTCCTCCTCTCCCTCAGTTTCTACACGTATTGATGGCAAGGCTGAAGGCCCGTTCACACACTTGCAACCGAGTGCGACCGACTGAGACAAGACCGGTTTTTTAAGCCTCTTGCGACGGTGTAAGACCAGAGGCGCTGCTGCGGAGCAGGTCCAAAGCCGTCACAAGAAGGCTTCAAAGCCGGTCTCGTCTCAGCCGGTCCTACTCGGTTGCGAGTTGTGAACGAGCCTTGAGGGTGTTGTGACGAAGCAGATTTCTCATAGTCGACAAGTGCAGCCGCACAACGTGTTCTCGGAGCATCCACTTTGTTCGACGAGCGAATATCGATGGTGGGTCGGCTAGGCCCTCGAGCTTTTGATGCTGTCCGCAACTTGTACGTGCGAAATTTCATTTCCACAATTTGTTAAACGAATAAAAAGCTATTTTATCCTCTGTTTATTTTTCAATATATATTAAAATATTGGAAATGCTGGAGCACTGCAGGGCGGAGAACAACAATCATAGTTATTTAAATCGCGATCTAAATCATGATTTACACCGTGATTTAAATTACACCAATATTGCTATGAGGATATAAATTTAAAAAAATGTTCGCGAAAAATAATTTTGATAATGCTTTTATAATTACCGTTCGCATATCATATATGTTGCTTCATATCATATATGTGCATTTGTTTTCGTTTAAATCAGATGGATAATTAAGCAGGAAAGATAAGATGAACACAAGCAAAAAAGTGCTCTTGTGAAAAAATCGGAGCGTTAAAGTTTCTATAGCGTTTTTCATTGACTAAAAACTTAAGCTGCTTTTGAGTATGGCAGGGTTTACATTAATAAGACGTTATTAATTAAACTGTTAAAAATTACAGTAGGGTAATTCTTTTCTTCCGCGTTGTTTTCAGCGATCGGGCGGATTGACCAATCAATTTGTCATGTTTAAAATAAATAGATCTTCTGATAAAAATCACTATTTTCAAACTACAGTCATAAAAATCAAACCAATCTGATTTAAATCAAATAAATTTGATTTACTTAAACAAAACAAAAATTATGATTTTGTTTTTCTGCCCTGGTTGTGAGTCAATAAATTGAGAAGTTGAGACCGTCAAACGCGCTCCTACCTGTTGTGGCATATCTGGCTCCGGCGGATTAAGTATTTGCAAGGATCTATAACTTCGAATTATTTTAGTAACTATTTGACAGATCAAAACTCTTCCACCGGTCTTGATTTGGAAATTTATAATTTTTACAGTTGAACTTACTTTCTGTGCCTTATATTGGTGCGTTTATCCATAGGTATTACTTATTCTTATTTATAATAAAGAATAAATAAAAAAAAAAATAAGGCGCCAATTAGCAAATATAAAAATTAACAGATGTAAACAACAATAAGATGCCGAATTTGCGATAAAAATAGTTATAAAAACAATCTTCTATTATAACCAAGAATATACTCGGGAAAGCGCTATTTACTGATGTTGAATTCACGATAGAAATAGTTCGAAAAACACCCTCCGAATATCGCCAAAACTAAACTCTGGAAAAGCGGTATATCCTATCTATACAAATGTTGAATTATAAAAAAATAGTTCGAAAAACGCCCTGCGAATATCGCCAAAGCTAAACTCTGGAGAAAGCAGTATATCCTATCTGTACCAAATGTTGAATTCACGATCGAAAGAATCCAAAACACACGCGCCGAAAGTCACTAAAAATAAACTCGGCAAATATTTTATTGCCGAGTTTACGTTTGCTATTGTTCGTAAGGTATTTTCACGAATATTTTTATAGAGAATTAGGCGTTTTATCGCTGTTTTGCTTCTGTTCAATTTCGTCTTTGCTGAAAAATGCATTACTATTTTATTTGGTGATGGCAAATACAGCTGACCTGCCTGATCCTGCTCCTTGTCTATTAGCGCCAACAATATGGCACCTCCACAGCATCAGTCGAGGGAACGACAATAATTATCCCTGGAGAAGGAGAACAAAGGGGACAAAGGACAAACAGAAATCTCCAAAACACAGCTAGGTGACTGGTGCGCGACCGAAAAATCCGCCTGGTCCTGCACTTGGCAGCGGCCACGGATAAGAGCAACACAACCAGCTGTTTTGCAGACCGTTTTCCCGAGTCAGCCAGATTCTCCCGGAACAAGCCCACGGTACCATCGAGCGGTAGCGTGACGGAGCATCGAATAAAAACAACAGCCATTGGTCAAGACCGTCCAGTGTCGCCTGCGCTGCACTACAAAAGAAGACTGCCTTCTCATATGCTGGCACTTGGCAGCGGCGACGGATGAGAGCAACGCTTACAACCAGCTGTTTTGCAGGTTTGTGTACTTTTCTTTTCACTTGCAAACTTCAGCAACGTCTTACGTCGCCACTGCCAAACTTGTACTGCCTAATTTTTTTCTGTAAACGTTTTTGAAAGTGTGTTTTTCACTACCTGTCATTCGATTGCTGCTTTGTTTATTTGAATGGCGAAGGATATCGTAAAAATATTGAAGGACTTCAAAGATGAATTTCGTCAAGAATTTAAGAATTTGCGTGAATCTTTGAAAAGAGATATACGGAAAGATATCCGTGTAATACGAACAAAGTTGAAAGGTGTGCAAGAGAGCATGACCTTCATGAGTACCACGTTTGAAGAAATCGGGGGTAACTTTCAAATTGCCATGAGAGAAAACGCAAACCTGAAAAAGGACTACGTAAATATTTGCCTAAATTATGATGCCAATGAAGGAAGAACTGAAGAAATTCCAGGAAAGGTTAACACACTGCGAACAGTATTCTAGGAACGGAAACATTGAAATAAAGAGAGTCGAGAAGCGCAATCAGGAAAACCTTTACGATATGTTTGATAAACTGGGAGGTGCGATCGGTGAGCCGATTACGTGTACTGATATCGCCGCATGTCATCGCGTACCGATTCAAGGCGCCGAAAATACCAATATCATTGTGCAGTTTATGAACCGAATGAAACGTGACGCGGTGCTAGGAAAAGCAAAAAAGAAACGCCTTATAAACTCAGACTTAGGCATTCCTTCGCAAGCGCTCATCTTTGTGAATGAACATCTTTGCGCAACTCTCAAACGAATCGTTGGAATGGCGGTAACAAAAAGGGTGCAGGATGCAGGGATGAACGTAGGTCATTTCTTGGAAATCCTGCAATGTTACCTGTCAGCGACTGTAGTAGCTCATCAAGAACACCTTTCTGCCTAGCCTCGCACGCTGCCGCGTACAAGTCAACTCATTGTGCAAATAAATTACAATTACAATTACAATTACCAGTATGTGCAAAAGGGTGGAGTGTGTATTGGCTCACAAGTGGCTCCACTTTTATGTGATATTTTTCTTGCCATGTGTGAACGATCCATCCAGGAGGTCCTAAAAGATACACGCATAGCGGGTATTTTTAGATATGTGGACGATATTCTTATTTTATGCACCACAAAAATTAACGAAAAAGAAGGCGGATGCCTCAACACCACCATGACATCTCTTCCAACAAAGCTGTATGGGTCTAACCTTCACCTATGAGACTCCTGTGGACAATTCCATTCGGTTTCTGGATTTAGCTTTGACATTCAAAACAGGACATGTATGTTGGAAATATCAAGCACGATCGGGGAAGGCATTTCTTCCTTATGAATCGGAACATTCAAAGAACGTAAAACAAGCTGTGGCCATCTCAGCTCTCACAGCAAGTCTAAAGAAATCATGTCCACATCAAGTTTACAACAAAGTTTTGACACCCAAATGTCTCGACTTCAGAACGCGGGATACCCAAAACCCATGATGGCCTCCATCTGTGAAAAATATGCCGCACCATCAAGACGAATAATGCTACGAGTCAAAAAAAAAAAACCCAGATTACCCTTTGTAGTGATACCATATATTCACGGGGTTACCCATAAGTTAAAAAAGATAGCGAACCGGCAAAACGTGCAAGTCCTCTGCTCGGCACCGAATAAGGCCTATTCAATGTGCCGCAAAATTAATCAAGCACCAATCAACACCAAAGAAAGGTGTAACACCAGGCACCGAACACAATACGCTCCTTGTGAAAAGGAAGTTATATATAACTAGGGTTCGGAGTTTTCGGTTTAAACCGATAAAAACCGATAAAAGTACGCCGAATTCGTTTTCGGAAATTCGGTTTTAACCGAAAAGGTCAGTTTTTAGGTTTGGCATTTTTAGATTTAAACCGATAAAAGTTCGTCGAATTCATTTTTCTAAAATTGAGTTTTAACCGGAAAAGGTCACTTTCACCTTCCATTCGTACCGCAGAGCCGTGGCGAAAAAGTGGAACGACGATGTCTATCAAAACGTGTCTGAATGTATGGGATACACGGATGGAATCAGGACGTTTTAGTTTAATGTGCGCATCATCAATCGGAACGTGAAGTCCGAAATGCCCCATGACTTCGCCATGTACGAGCGTGTTTTCAAAATCGTTCTAAGAAAGAGTGACTTGATGCAAGCTCTGCATGTTGTGTTGTGCTTGAAAACGTCGCACCGTGTGTCTTTCGGCGGATAGAAATGGTTGATTGGCCTATTTTGACTCAGGCAGCGCTTCCTCTCCTCAGCCTGCCAGTGTCCACTGCAGTGTTAGCGTTGAGAGGACATCTCGAAGCTCAGGGTCATATTAACAGGAACGAAAGAGTGCGGAACAAGGAGGAGATCCTGGGAAAGTACATGTGTGTGTACTATAATAAGATCACGCAATCGTGATGTACAGAAGGTGAAGTTTCTTGTTTTTTTTGGCATAGGCTTCATACCTGACTTGTTTGTACTTCTGTATTTTTTTTATTGTTTGTTTTACAGTGGCACTTGTTTCTTTTACAGTTGCACACATTTCCCAAATGAAGTGTTCATTTCTTTTTCAATGTATCTGTGCCGTTATTCTTTGAGTGATCACAAATATCCGAGCTACAAGGATCATCTGGTCCGGTGTCCGTTGGTGTTTATTTTATATTCACCGAAAAGCGCCGAAAACATTTTGTGGGCATAAATATACGCCGAAAAAAACCGAAAATTGAATTCTAAAATAAACACCGAAAAAAGTTCGCCGAATTTTGAAAAAATAGAAACCGAAAACGCGGAACCCTATATATAACATACCGCTAACGATGTGGCCGCTGCTACATCGGACAGACCGGTCGATGATAACGACCGAGCACGTGAAGATGCAGCAAACCATAGGTACCTTGCGGGACCAAGGACATTTAGCTGCCCATTGTCGGACATGCCTGTGTAAAGCAGAGCTCGACCATCTTCACATAATAGGACACCATAAAAACCAGGTATGCAAGGGATGTTTTAGAGGCCCTTGCTCTAGACGAAGAAGATGACAAGTGCGTGAGCATCCCTTCAATTACCTTGCAAGCCAAAGAAAACTCTTTCTACAACGGCACACTTCGTGGGTAATTGATAAAAATCAGGAGTAAAAATAAGAGCAATGGGACAGAAAAAAAAGGGGGGAATGGATATAAATAATTAAAAGAAGAGGAAGATGTAATAAAAAAAAACAGTTGGGAATCCAGCGGTCGGTTCGCCATTCTTTTTCTCCTGTCATCTTCCTTCCTTTAATGAGCAGAATGTAAGGGCGCAAGTGAGCTGGTGTATATTTGTTCAGCTTCCTTTGTTCATCTGGTTTCACCCAAGATGCATCAGAACCAACTAGCTCAGCTTTTTCTCTTAGTAATATTAGTTATCGTAATCAGTGCCTCTGTTGCATATGATTATTTTCTCTTTTTTTTTCTTGATGGAGTACGTGGAATATACGTAGCCTAACGAAATCAGTAAGCACCTTACACACCCTTCTGTTACAACGGTCTTTCACTTGAATGCACGGTCTATAAAAAATAAATTTGATCCACATTTTTCACTTCTCGATGAAATTCATACATCGTTTGATACTCTTATGTTTACTGACACATGGTATCAGCAAGACGCTGATCTGCTTCATTTAGATGGTTACGAACATTACTTTGTACATCATAGTAATAAGCGTGGTGTTGGTGTGTCAATTTGCCCTAAACATCCCATTCAAGCGGAGCTACTGGATATAGTTATTCGAAACTCACAAGCGACTACGAGATATTAACCATAATACAAGAAAAAATATATTTTCTGTTGTATACTGCTCGCCAGCGGCAAACTGTGAAAACTTTGTTAATTTCTTAAGCAGATTCTTAGAATTTGTGTCAGTAAATAAGTACACTTTAATTCTGGGGTGACTTTAACGTCAATATACTTGAAAATTCGGTTCAAACTTTACTACTCACGACCACACTAAACTCCGCCGGATTTAGAAATGTAATCACAACCCTATCTACTCCTAATTCCATCGACCTTTTTATCACTAATGTTAATACAGACGTTGAAGTTGCTGGCACAGTAAGTTGTGACATAAGTGACCACAATCCAATATTTCTGTCTTTTTTATTATCACGATTTAAAAAATGGGTAAAAAAATGCAAAAAGAAACATTTCAGAACATTGCAAATTCTAAGATTCTCGCATTCCGTAATGCCGTAATAAGCCAAGATTGGGACTTTCTTTATTCCCACCTAGATGTAAACAATGCATACAATCAATTTATTCAAACATTCAAGATGCTTTACGATATGCACTTTCCGAAAGTAACAGTTACTGTATCAAAGAAAATGAGAAAACCTTGGGTTACCCCAGTATATCAAAATAACGCAAAAAAAGAAAGAGAAAAAAAAGCCAGTATATATAAGGCGTTTTTAAGGTCACGGGATTTAAACAAGCTAGTCATCTTTAAGAAATTTCGGAACAAGCTAACCGCTGAATTGCGAAAAGCGAAATCAGTGTACCACAAAGAAATGTTTAATGACGTTGACAAACAGCGACCTGATATTATGTAGACAAAAAGTTAATCAAGCTCTGAACCGCGGGACAATCTCAAAACAACATAGGTGACCTAACTGTAGCTAGCTGGCCAAACTGTGTCTGGAGCTTCTCTGGCTAAACCTTTTAACTACTATTTCGTAAGTATAACACCTAGACCGCACAGTGACAGTGCTCTATCGTTTGTTCACGAAATCAATGGCAGTTTGTTTCTAAGACCTTCAGATGAAACAGAAATATTTAATACTTTCATAGGGCTAAAAAATAGTAAGAGCTGCACGTGATATCGTTGATTTACAGATAAAACCTATTAAATTTGTCATAGATATCATCTCACCATGCTTCACATATATATTCATTTTGTCTTTAACTTCTGGTAAGTTTCCTCAAGATATGAAACTAGCTAAAAATCAGTTATTTTCAATGGAAATAATAAAAACATGTTGAGTAATTATAGACCAATTTCTATTCTTCCTATTTCCTCCAAGGGGCTAGAAAAAATACATTTAAGCGTATCGAAAATTTTTCGCATTTACAAACAGGTTCAATTTGGTCTTTCAAAAAGGTAAATCTACTGAATCGGCGTTGCTACTACAGAAATAAATTACTTGAAAATATTAAAAAATGACTGTTCACACTTGCTGTTTTTATCGACTATAGTAAAGCTTTTGATTGCCTCAATCACGCAACGCTACTCTCAAAGCTCTATAAATATGGGGTTCGCGGACATATCATTAGAAGTGCTTAAATCATACCTAGAGAATCGCCAGCAAAGTGTGACTATTGACGGCCAACGCTCACCGTTCTCGAACATTGTTTGTGGCGTCCCACAGGGCAGTATCCTGGGACCTTTATTATTTAATGCTCATATAAACGATGTAGTAAACAATACTGATCAATCTCAATTTATAATTTATGCAGATGACACGAGTCTTCTTTTTTCCGGTAATGATGTTGATGAGCTTATAAGAAAGGCAAATTTCGTTTTAGAAATTTATTTCTTTTGGTCGGATGTCAATGGATTAAAAATTAACACATTAAAGTCAAAAGCAATTCTATTTAGACCCGTTAATAAATTAGTAAATATTACAAATCTCCTAGTGATTGGAAACGCGTCAATTGAAATAGTACATCAACATAAAACTCTTGGCGTGTACTTCTCTGAACATATGATTATGGAATTACCACATTGAATATTTAACGAAAAAACTTTCTCAAGTAGTGGGGGCAGTTGCTAGGTGCCGAAGTTTTTTGCCGGTAAACATTAGCTAAAAATATACTACGCCTTATTCAATTCCCATTTGAATTACTGTCACTTGGTATGGGGAACAACTACAAAGACAAACTTAAATAGCATTCTATTACTTCAAAAAAGATATTGCGTTTTATTGCGGATGCTCCATATAACTATCATACTGAATCCTTATTTCATAAATATGAAGTAATTCATGTAGAACACTTCTATGAGTTCCGCCTACTTCATTCAATCCGCTTCTCATCTTCTACGTTTGTGAATTTTTTATATCGCATTTCCGAACTAACTTTACATGAAAGCACTATCAATACACGTTTTCCAGAGAAATGGTTGGTCCCTCGAAATCGCACAAACTATAATCTTCAATCACTTCACTACAACATTCCAACATTCTTAAATAAATGGCATCTTCATAGTAGCAATGTTTTCACTCTTCCTAAAAATAAACTTCGCGCACACTTTGCTTAAAACCATAGGAAATGTTTTTTTTAAATTCACATGTTGGCTTGACGGTGTGGCGTGAAAAATGTACTAATTTGTAATATCATACTTTACAGACTGTATTATGATACTTTCGTGAAGTTGCTGCTGTCGTTGTTACGGGACCCCAGACTCCGTCAAGCTGCTTATAGCACTTTTGTCTGGAGGTCCCTCCAGGTATACCTGGAAAATAAAGCTTGAATTGGACCAGGGACCTCTCCATTTCCAGCGGATTTTCTTTGGTCGCGCACTCCGTCACCTAGATGTGTTTGGAGATTTGTGTTTGGAGATCTGCGTTTGTCCTTTTTCCCTTGTTCCCCTTCTCCAGGAATTATTATGGTCATTCTTGTTCAGCTCGCTTGCACCTTTGCATTGACTGCATTGTGATCAATCGAGTCAGTCCGGAGCAGCGTATATGGGACTTCCCCGGAGCAGGCACGTAACTGGGGGGGGGCCTTACTGCCGCCCCCCCCCCACCCGAAATTTTTCATTTTGCTGGGGCCTCCTCTCCCTCCTCCCTCATACAGCATTTTTGTCATGGGTGCCCCCCCCCCCCCCCTTCCCGCCGAAACAAAATCCTGGCTACGTGCCTGCCCCGAGTAAACCATGGGGCAAATCCAGGTCCCTGATTGGCCTATTTGAGCGTCCCGCTCTTTCGGAAGCAGAAGACGAACGTGACCCTCTCGCGCTCGTTGTTTGAGATAAGACGGCCCGTGACGGTAAACCGAGCAGCTGTGGCGCGACGTATACCATGACGACCACCGACGACGGCGGCGACACGATGACTGGCGATAATGGCGCAAACGTTTGGCGCCGAAAACAACCAACAGCGCGTGGTGCGCTAAAAGTCAAGCAAATCCTCCGAGGGCGGCATCATCCCCGAGGTGGCATCCGTGTACGCGTGAAACACTAGCGGCTATTTACCTAAGCCCCATCCCCTGTCTCTTCTCTCTACCGCGTAAACCAGGAGAACGTGTGGAGTCAGAAAAGCTGCCACAACCGAGTGTGAGTTGCCGGAAGTTCGCGCGTTTGTGACGTGCTTGACAAAGGGCCAATCGTGGGCCCCGGATTTGCCCCACGGTTTTACTCCACGAGGAAATCCTAATACGCGCCCGGCCACAAAGATGCTTGAGATGCAACAGTAGAGGTAAGTATGCGTACTAATGCACATCCAGATTTTTGTTTTTCTTGTTTTTTTTGGCCTGCCTGGAATTTGGAATAAACTGATATTGATTTTGCGGCGGTAAAAAGTACAGTATCATGATTGAACCACCAAGTACGCATGTGTAGGATCCCTTGATTAATCTTTTATTACAAACCACGTGCTTCTATTATATTCAGAGACGCAACACCAATGGAAGAGTGCTCAAAGGTTACTGAACACCACCTTCAAGATTGCCATCGAAAAAGTAAGCGATTTTAAAGCCAAATAAATATTGGCTGTATCAATCTTTGAGAGATGTTCAGTTATGCTCTTGTTTCACGGCATTAAAACTGCTTCTAATGTTTCACAGACATACTAACAGCACACTTCAAAACCTTACACGTGATACTTAAAACAATTGAGGTAGTTCTTTTTGAATGTATACTTTCTAACACATACAAAGTAATCGAGAAAAAAAAAACACTCCGTAGGACTATTTGTATTAAAACAAAATGAGTATATGACATACTTGTATCTTCATTATGCTTAAAAGTAAGAATGAATCCGATCTTTGATGCAGGCTTTTAAAAACGACGCGCGCGGTTGACCGCATCGTGATGCGTCCCTCCCTTCGCTCCCCTAGCATTTTCCTTTCTACGTACCGCCGGAAGACGTCGTGAGGAGCACACAGGGAGTGGACGCCCTGCTGCTGCAGGCTCCTGGCCGGCGCCCTAAGGCTTCAAGTAAGAATGTTACGCAAGTTTCTATTTCCACTGTACGTACCAGTCTAACGAGGCAAAACAACAATTACACAAAAAAGAAAAGAGATAGTAATTTAGAGCTCGAGCAAAGAAAGAACAGAAGCAATCTAACAACAAAGGGAAAAAACAAAACAAAACAGTGGCATTTTCGGTTTACAATGTGCGAAGAAACGAAAGCGATAGCTGTAACAGGCTGGCAATCGCGCAATGCGGGTGGAATGGTGCCTTTCACGTACCCGAGGACGGACTGTGCGACGTGGTTAATACTCATTCATAGCCGTCGTGGTTGGCGTTGTGGATGTTACTGACGACCGCCACGAGTGCTCGGTGGTCCGTGAAGTGGGTAAGCGCGGTGGAACTTTCTAAGACCGTCCAACATTACGCATGGCAGCTTGGATACTGCCAAAGTGGATTTCGTGTAAGGCCAGTGATGTTTGAAAACAAGTGTGTGAAACAGACGACAGAAAGCCTTCCTTCGCGCGCGTCGTTGCTGTCGGGATGCCGCTCTTCTCTCTCCGCGCTGCACGACTCGACGGCAAAACCCGGACTTCCCTGACCTCTACGCCAAGAGCGGAAAGAAGGGTTGTACTGCCGCTTCTCTATTCTCGCGCCAAGAGGGGGAGAGGAAAGTTTCTTCCATAGGCGTTGACGACAGCCCAGGAGCCTCGAAATCTCTGCAAAATATCGCGCGTAACGTCAATCGCTTTAAAATATACGAAGATAAACATGATCAAAACCACCATATGTCTTCGATCATTTGATAATCTTCTGAAGCCTGGCAACGCAACATGAACAAATGTCAAATTGACAGCGACACGAGTGTTGCTCTACAAGTCTTTCTATAGGTCTAGCACCAATCTTTCAGCAAAATAGTGTATCAGCGAAATAGTGTATACATCGCGCTTGTTATTCTGTACTTTATTTTTTTTCGTTGGTTCTTTTCTGCGTGGGGCTGAAGATGGATATGTGGTGCCTGACAGTTTCTAGAACTCTACGTTCAACGTGACATATCAAACATTTATTAAAGAATGCAAAATATTAAAAAAAAAACATAAATTTAAGCAATAAAGCAATCTCCGAAAATATAAACCACGGTATCAATACTGCGATATCGCAATGAATGTCAATAACGAATATATATTCGACCGAAGAAGGAATCCGCCAGCAAGAGACGTTTCCACCACTTCGAAGAATCGTCAGCGAAAGTAAAAGCCTTCTCTCTGCAATGCGAACACATATCAGAACAGGTTATCTGATATCTCACCGTACAAAAAAGGGCCGATCAATATTAACAAGTTCTAGTCGCACCCTGTTTACTGACGTAACAAAGGATACGACATATGAAGTACAATCTCCGGAACCACATTGACCAAAAGTTTGAAACAAATATTTTAGGTATTTCCTATTCATTACAAATATGGCATATGCTTATAATTTAACGTTTTTGTTTGTATCGAAACAAAAAATTAATCATTCTAACTTTAAAGCGAACTTTTCTTTTTAATGTGATGTCAGAAAAAAAAAAAATTAACTTACGAACGAAGAATGTGTGTGGAGAATAGAGAGAGAAAGAGAAGAGAGAGAAAAAACAACTTTATTCGGCCCAGAAAAAGGTGAGGAGCCGGCGACCAGGATCCAGGGGTCCGCGGCGACTTCTCGTCCTGGTGCCTGGTCATTCAGGGCGTTTTATGTCTTGCGCAAGTCAGGACCGAGGATCCCATGACCTCGGCTCCCCGGCTCGTACGGCCAAGGTCTATTCAGGATCAGTTGAACCTCCTTGCTGGGACTTATAACCGCAGCCTCCCACTCGCTGCTCGCTTTTAATAAAACTCGAAGAATGTGAGACAGGGGAAAACTTAGAGCAGAACGACCAGGCAAGTATATGCAGCAAAATACTGGGAATAACACGAACCTATAGACAAAAGAAACGAGCATACACCAGCGCACCGGTAGGCACGATACGCCCACGCGGACAAACGTCGTGAAAGCCACGCTCCTCCCCTTCCTTAGGAGGTCGGGTAGGGAAATCACTGGGACAACTCGATAGCCTTGCCATGTTCAGGGAATGTTCTGTCCAGGTATCGGCTGGTGCGACCACTCGATGGCAAGTGGGGCAACCAACTGAATGGAACATGGAACGGCATGATTGGCATGCTTGTCCGACGGGTACGCATTGCGAAACAGTGCTGAATCGGAACGCAAATCAGCGAAAAAGGAACCTCGTACGCAGGAAGTGGACGCCGCTGCGGGCGGCGTGAGCGTGCTTCCCGAGCGCCAGAGGTACGTCCAGTTCTCGTCCAGCTACCTTCTGGATCGCACCACCTTCGTCATCCGGGCACCGTCCACGGCCAGCAGGACTGGAGTCGTCTTCAGACCCTTCTCCAAGCGCGTGAGCTAAGCAAAACACAAAGGATGCGGCGGTTAGACAGCCAGCACTCCAGGTGGTGTTGCTCCGGCCGGCACCTCCCGGCCTCGCCAGCGGAGTGAAATGCAAATAAGCACCTTTTTCAAACAGGGTGTATAAGTGACTCTCTGGGGGAGACTTCTGTTGATTCGTATTATGAAACCATCGCCGTCGTAGACGGAGCGTACGGAACGTGTACCTCAGAACAGTGGTCTCAAGGGCCCTCAAGGGTGATGTCTTTTTATAGAAAAAGGACGCATATATATTTTTTTGTTGTTGATTGTTACTTAGGAAGAAATGCCTCGTTCTTGGTGAAATGGCAATTACCTGTCTGTGACGTCACATTCGTCCGTGACGTTAAATCTGTTCGCAATCTTACATCTCTATCCAAAGCCCCCAAGCTTGACCCATTAATCCGCCTCTGCGTCAGAAAGACTTCCTCCGCTACTTATCAGACCTTTGTAATAAACATGCACATATAATAAATAATAATTCACGTAGCAATTTTTTCTTTATTTCGTGAGGGGGGGGGTGTTTTTGCAGTGAAGTCTTACGCCCCAATGTAACTGATGTGTTATGGCCACCCCGCACTTTTGATCCACTACGTACATTGCGCAATACAGTTGGCGAAAACATGGCATAGGCGCTTTTTCCCATTTCACTTATATTGACTAGCATCATATTGTTTTGGTTAGGTTGAAGTCCCGAATGACTCTATGACACAGTTGTTTTGATGGCAGCAATTCAGTACTAAAACAAAAATAGAACAAAAAGAAAGAAAAAGAACGGCGATCGATGGTTCGTGTTATAGTACATGTCGCGCTGCGTGTGTTTGGTACAGTTTAAAACTGGAGGTAACACATTACTCGCTAGTAAAGTACATAACCTGATAGCTAAAAAAAGTAAAAACTGATTGTGTTTTACGTTGGACACTCGGCGAGAAAGGCGGCAAGATCGCCGACCGCCATGGCTGGTTCTCCAGCGCCATCAAGTGCTGCGCCGACCAATCGCGGCGGTCGGCGATCGTGCCGACTTTCTCGCCGAGTGTCCAACTTGGGACCCCTTGTCTGTTGGTTTTCCATTCTTTATTCCTTACCTATGCGCCTTCTGTTTTCTACACACTGGATGCTCGAACCTTAATTATTTCTACTACTGAGTGCTCCGAAAATGTTTGTAACGTGAAACGTTCTTCGGCTAGTTGCTCCGGATTTCGTGAAGCCGCATCTCGTGAAGCCGTGGCCTGTGACCTCACATGACTTCAGTTTCCCCGATAGATTTAGCGGAAAATTTGACGTCACGTGACACTCAACACCAATTCAGTTTCCCCGCAAAATTTAGCGGGAAAAATGACGCCACATGACTTCGTGTCACGTGACCTATACACAAATTCAGTTTCCCCGCTAAATTTAGCGGGGAAATTGACGTCACGCGACCTGATGTCACATGACGCTAGAACGTTTCACGTGTGCAATACAATTGCCTAACAAAATGCCATAGATCTTTTCGTTTTTTTAATCACAGAATGTGTTATTGGTTCGTTCCGCGTTACAGGAAGGGCTCACTTCCCGTGACGCGCTCTGTTCTGTCACGGAAGAGCGCGTCACACGAGTGTATCGTCAGCGTCCGACGGGAGCTCTTTTCCTCCCTCATTAGGGAGATTTAGAGAACCGTTTCTGCACAGTGCACACCCGATACGGTACGATGAAAACTCCGGTACGAACTGCGCATGTGCGAGTCTTCTGCGGTAGCACATGCGCAGCTCGTACCGGAGGGCGCATCGTACCGTATCGTACCGTATCGGACGTGCAAAAACGGTTCCCTAAAATTCTCTGTTGAACACGAGCCCCAGCCTAACGCTGATGCAGCACTCGTGTCCGATATCTACCCGCGCTATACCATAGCCTCCTCTATACTCACGAAGCCTCGGCAGTTCGACGACGGAGCCGTATACGGTGCCCGGTCGCAGTTTTGGAGCGCGAGGATCTGGTGGCACACAGCATTTCTCGGGGGAGCCTGTAGTCAGCGCATAGCATACTTGGGTAGTAATTCAATTACTGTAATTGAATTACTGTAATTTAATTACTTTTCTTGGTAATTTGTAATTGTAATTAATTACTTTTGGCTAAAAGGAATTGTAATTGTAATTTAATTACTTTCTTGCGTCAGTAATTGCAAAATTTCAGGCACAATTACAATTACTTTTGCAAAACTTTGCGGCGCCGACAGAACCCCTCTGAAAGCCTCAGCGCTCACACAAGCGGCCTAGCTCTCGGTGAAACACTCACACACCGACACAAACTCACACTCACGCACAACATAAATAGCGTCGCATTGTTTGTTGTCTTGTTTCTTACACTGCGGACTGAGAGACAATCCTCTTTGGAGCCTACCTCAACGGCACCGTGTAGCGCCGTCTGCGGTGCGAGCAGAAAACAATAACGTAAACATGCCGAAATATTGAAAGAAAAAAAAATGAGCTTCATCTTTCAGCCGAGGTTGGGAATTTTAATTGTCTATGAAGTTATTTTTCTTTCTTTTTTGCCAGTTTTCTACGTCCCGGCCTCTTCCAGTACTGTCGCATATGCGTATTTTTGTATTATTTTCAAGTTTATTTCGTGTTGGTTTTACTTCGGATATTATTCGCATAAGCACTTTGGAGACTGACCTCGCACCTGAGAATATTGTCACCAATGATTCGGGAGCCCTGATTCGGTACTCATATATTTCTGAGCCATTATAATTTCAACTCAATGTAAATAATTTACAATACCATGACGATGTGGTCGTATTAGCGCATGCGGAATATACTTTTATATTAACACTTGTAAAATATTCCAATATGAATAACTGCCACATTTTTATTTGCCTGGCTAACAAAAGGCTGTCAACCCATTTTTTTGTGATCTGGCGTCTTCCAGCATAGGAACAAATTTATTATTATTTATTAAAGATATAAGAACGGAGTACTTATTGATCCATACTGTCAAGTTCTATCATGAATTTAACAAAATTCATAAAAAGAAAGTACAATACGTGAACATTGGAGTAAGGAATGAGCAAATACTTTGCATTCTATACAACTCATTTAAAGTTATATGGTCCAAGTCGGGTCGCTCTCAGAAATAAGTAATTGTAAAGTAATTGCATTACTTTTTAAAAGTAATTTGTAATTGTAATTAATTACTTTTCATGTAGTAGTAATTGTAATTGTAGTTAAACTACTTTTGAAGCAAAGTAATTGTAATTGTAATTAAATTACATTTTGGAAGTAATTTACCCATGTATGGCGCATAGCTTTTGCAGCGGCGAGGATCCGAAACATGGTTTTCAAGCCCGACGAGAAAAGAAGCGGTAGCCCGAGGAACGCGGGCAGCACGAGCGGACATTCCATCGCTCGGGAGAAGTGTGTTTCGGCGTCTCGCCGCAGCGGGGCGCCTGTTGCATGCCTCTCCTCTCATTCGTTGTCTGCCGCTCTACCTTTTCACTGTCGGCGGCTGCGTCTCGTGGCGATCTGCCAGGCTTTGTCAGTATAGAGGAGGCTATGGCTATACATACCAAAAACCAACAAGGCCGTCATTTTTTTTTTAATATCACACGAATTTTTAACAATTTTCTCCTTCGGTGCGTGTCAATGTACGGTCAAGGAACCGACGGTTTATTCATTCACTTCACTATAGTTCGGTGCCTTCTAAGGTGTGGAATGTGCATGATTCTGGTTAGAATAATTTTATTAAAATTGACCGGCATCGGGTATCTTTCTCATTAGCTCAAGAATTTCAGGATGAAAGAGCGCTGGACGTGAGAAGTGCGTGTGAGATAGTGTGTGTATGCTGTGTCGCAAACGGGAGGAGGTCGAACTCCTTGGAAATGGCTACGCCACGTATGTGTTGCATCGTGCTCTCAAATTCAGATGTGATGGTACAAGATTTTAATACATATATGGCTCACATTTTGATGTACTCATTCAATTAAACCATGTTCACTATCATCGAGAAACAAAGAGAGGGCGCTGCCTTTGTAAATACATTCAGAGCGAATTACATTTTCCTTGCATTGCATCGAAGGCTAAGGTATTGAAACATTTACACTTAATCTGCAGACTTGGGATTAAAAACAGCGCAAAAGACGAAGGACCAGACAAAGAAGTAACATGGACACAACGCTGTGTTGCTTCTTCGTCTGGTACTTCGTCATTTGCGCTGTTTTTAATGCCGAATCATGTAGTACCAACTCGCCCGAGCCTCAACTTTAGTAATCTGTGATGTTTAAAACTGGGAGATAAGGTATATAAATAAAAAGCGATTTCAATGAAATAAATGGAAATTTTCTTGTTAAAAATAATTTCTTCCACACTGAGATGAGACGACTGTGCAAGATTTTTAATATTGACGTGGAGCTGATAGCAATTTAACTTTTCAGGCTGGCAGCTAAGATGACGTGCGTTCTACCCGATTCTCACAAAACATCGCCGTATTGTTTCAGGTATGGGTGGGTTTGCTTCTGGCCATGAGCATCTCTTCACTTCTATTGGTCCTAAGGAACTTGTTGGAAGCGAAGTTAGCACTAAGGATCCAGCCAACCGAAAACTATCTTGTCACCATGGCCCAGATATTCCGAATCCTCATGGGACAAGGCGAGTACAAAACACACGGGCAATGCAGTTCGATTTAGACGTGTATAGCGCCACCTTGTGCTGAATTTTCGAAACTGATACGGCCTGCTGCCGCACTTTGGACCTAAGGTCCTTCTATCGCACCCGATTTCGAGCTTGAACGCTTGAGTGCCCTGCCAAGGTGTTGTTCATTGTTCTGGTTGTTATAATCCGTTCACTCTCAAATTGTCAGTGCGGTGGAAGCATGGGTTCGTTGGCCGAATTTTAGGTCAACCCTTCGCCACGTGGTCGGGCGAGCGGCGGGTAAGGTGATAAAAGACAAGCGGTTGATTGGTCGGGCGAGCGCATAGCTCCCACCGCACTGTCAGCTTAGGGGTGAACGAAGTATATCAATGTCAAATAGGCTCTGATTCTCAAGCTGTGGAGAAATTGTACATTCTTTTCCACGATTACCTACATCATATGCGAATTACTAGGCCATCATTATAGGGGCCAGCCAATACAAAAATTTAATCAAAACACAAAGTACGTACACACGTACGTACACAACCAATCGCTGCAGCATAGTGAAACGCAAAACCAAAATGACGTCTTCAAACTCCCCGACTTTTCCAGTTTATGTCGAAAGTGTAACCCCCACATGGATTCTGCAGGCATCCGGATGCCTCGCACCTGGAGACGTCGCCTGCTGCCAGGTGTCTGGATACTGTTCGGCCAGACACTCTCACTGGGCTACAGCGGCACCCTCATATCCTACATGGCCCATCCGGGCCTCGAAGAGGCTGTGGACACCGTGGCCAAGCTTGCCCAAGCCATCCGGAAAGGAACCTTCACATGCGGAACTATCAGGGACGCTGCTGAACACTCCATGCTCCGGGTGCGTTTAATACAATTCAATCTTCCGCTTGTCTTAAAAAACAAAAGCCGACGGGCTTTTGTTTTCAAACAGCGCAAAAATGCAACTAGCAACTAAACTAGACGCGACCTTGCGCTTTTAGTCTGTGCATCTATGTTTGCGTGTCTTCTAGCCTTTCACTTCGCTCTCACTACTATTCGTGTGGCAGAGCGGAGCACCACCAAATACTCTGCAGGGAGATGTGGTCTCTTGTTCGGGGTAAAAAATATAATCAGAGTCTGTGTATTTTATTTCGTTCCCGGAACACGTGACCATATCTCCCAGGAGATTTTGGCCCTATGCCGATATCCGTGAGAAAAGTAAATAAGTTGTGTGGGATGAGTGGTTCATTACCTAGCAGAAAGATGTGTTATTTGTAAAGTTTTAAAAACTGTTAGCAAATGTATTGGTCATACGCAGGGCATTCTATTAGGGTCCGTGTAATACTGAAAAGTGCGTTACAGTATTCACATTCTGGAGCTTTCTTTGTTTTGGGGTAGCAATGAAATATATATATGCAGCTCTTGAGGAGGAATGAAGGGTCACGTGTGACGTCACGACGGTAAAACTTTCCAGCTAAATTTAGCGGGAAAATTTTCCCACTAGATAGCAAAAAGGCACCCCGTTCACCATAGACTTGCGCGAGATTTTTAAATTCAGCATTTTAAAGTAGATTTTGTTTTTGTCGGAATTACGTTGTTTCTACACAGTGTCGAACCGACATTTTTGTCGGTTCGGTTCGGATTCGGGTTCATGGCTTTCGATTTAGTTCCGGTTTAGTTCTGTGGAGCCGAAATAATGATTGAAAACGGTTCGATCCGCTAAATTGAGAATATATCTTCCGCGTTGTTTTGGCAATAGGTGCAGGCGCCCGTTTCTGGCCTGAGCGGTGTCGCCGTCGGCGTAACCGCGCGTTGCATTATGGGACGCGTGACGTCACTAGTGACGATGACGGTGCCATCATGACGATGACGTCATCAACGATGTCGCGCGTGACGTCACTAGCGGCAAAAATTCCCCACTAAATCTAGCGGAAAAAATTTCCTCGCCAAATCTAACGGAAAAATTCCCCGCTAAATTTAGCAGAAAAAATTTCTCCGCTAAATCTAGTGGGAATAATTTTTCCGCTAAATTTGGCGGAAAAAGTTTCCCCGCTAAATTTAGCGGAAATATTGTACCCGCTAAATCTTAGCGGAAAAAAATTGCCCGCTAAGTCTAGCGGAAAAAAATAGCCCCGCTAAATTCCTGCCAAATTTACACGCGACGCTCTCACCAAAGATGTGGATTTTCTGCGACTTGCGTTAAGCACACGTCGATCGACACCCATATGTTAGTA
>JAZHYW010026012.1:0-28237 GCA_037355805.1 Ixodes ricinus | reverse complement strand
TTATTTTGGCAAACCGTCATTGTAATGTGAACAGCATAAAACTGTCTTATTTTGGATTTTTTGCTTAATTTTAATGCTCCAAATCAGTGGCTTTCAAAATGGGGGTCCGCGGAGCCTTGCCTCCCGGCAAGAAATAGCAGTCTTTTTCAGACTGAGAATAAACATTGCAATTTTCGGGTGAATTTTCCGTGTATATGCCAATAGGAAAAGTCTACTTCAGACTAGCCCTTTAGTTACTTCTATTTATTAAATCACTATCATATTTAACCAATAACCTTTCTTTCCCCTCACCACGAACGGGGTCCTCCATCATCTTCGCCGATCCACAAGGGGTCCGCGAAACATCAGTGGTTGAGAACCACTGCTCCAAATGAAAGGCTGCTACAGTCGAGCCGGATCCAATCGAGACAGCTAATCGGTCCGAAGCCTGGGAAAGGAGGCTGCATGTTTGCACCCGTCAACCTTTTGAAAGAGGATACGAATGATGGGAGTACAAGTACACCATTTGAATGGCTGCCAGGTGTCTCTGCCGTGAAGTGGGTGTAGTGAGCATGATACACCCACTTAGACCCTTTTTTTCTTAGAGTGTAGCCACCAGAGGGATGCCATTTTAAATAGCGCCAAGAATGTAGACAGAGAAGCAAGCTTTCCGAACGAGACCGAAAGGGCCGTGAATGGGCACAATATGGCGGAGCGAGGAGAGCGCCAATTGCGACCTCAGTTTTCTCCTTTAGGGAGATTTCGAGAGCGTCATTCTTGCAATGAAATTATTATTTTTCTTTTTGATTACTTATGGCACCCAAATAGGAAATTTCTGAAAAATAAACGTTTTTGTTGTATTTTTGCGTTTTTAGGGACTCGCCTTTCCCCTTGAGAGAATGATACAAGGTCATTTTGCCTACGAGTGAAGTTTTTTGGTGGGCATTTCCTCAGGGAAACTTTGTTGAAAAAAATCGTTTTCCTATTGAGTATGTCAGCTTAGCCCACCATGGGAGCTCAAGACTGAACCGGTGGAGCTCATCTACAATGCATGACACCCCCTATATTGTGAGATTGAACCGGTGCCAGTCTTTGACATACATAGTCATTTTATATTGACACGAGCTTCGCAAAGTGAAATCAAGTAACATATATCAAGCAATACATATAGCACATGTAAATATGCTGATATACAACACTCAGCTCAATGACATACATAGATTCATATCATTTAGTCCAAATGAAAGAAGCCTTGAATAAGAAATCCTGCACAACAACTTTTCTTGTGCTGCAAGTGGAGAACCAATCATTGCAGTTTACATAAAACTAGCAGCAAATTAAATATCACTTGAAGTAAAAATGGCCCAAGACAATGAGCATGATGCTTAAAGCATGGAGTTTCCGGGTGTAAATTTGATAATTTTTATAAATTGAAGGTTCTGGAGGGTTTTTGGTAGTCAATGCGGAGGTTCTGAAGGGTTTTGGCAGTGAAATGGAAGCTCAGTGGAGAATTGTGATTTCATGTAGTGCGAGCATGTTTTCATACCAGAAATCTCTCAAAAATGAATTCTGAAAAGATTGTGTCCTGGGATTCAAAGTGATGCCTTGCTTGCCTCATTTTCTTAGCTCCTTCTGTAAACCGAAAAGACTCTCTACCTTCCATACAGAGCAAGTGTATGGACCAGATTTTTACGTAAAGTGACGGTTATTTGCAGTGAATAAACAGTACTAGGGACATCATATACAACAGTCGAACTTGCAAAATATACAATGCCTATGCTAGGGAGTGGCCAAACAACGGCTTGCGAGCCGCCTGTTTCTTCTGTCTCTCCGGGAGACAAACATGTCGAAGTACTGCTTTGCTGTTGGGGGATCAGTGGGAGGGAGGCAATGGAAACTTGGTCCTGGTACACGGTCGGTTGCTGGTCAAAGGCCGCCTTTCTTTCAGGTGTAACGCTTTTTAACGTACTGAGATGTCAAATCTTTGGGAGTAACATCAGTTCCTCCTGTAGCTTCATCCACATCAAGGTCACAGCCACCATCGTCCGCTTCACTGCCCCTGCAGGGGGCACCTGTGAAAGCAGGTGTTTGGAGAGTGGCGTCTCCACGGACCCCGAGCCCCGCAGGGGGCGCCTGCACCTTAGGTGCTAGGTGCTTGGTGAGTAGCGTCACCACGGACCCCAGCCACGTGGGCCACCATACCCGCACGCAGGGGGCACCTACTTTAGTAGGTGCTTGGTGAGTGGCGTCACTACGAACCCCGAGCCATGTGGGTTCGCCCACCCACGTCTGGCTGTGCGTGGCGTAACCCGTGTCCGTGGAAAAGGGGACCCTGGTGGTTGAGCTGAGCCCGGGGTATGTTTGGACCCTTCGGGGCCCCCCGGGCGAGGCAATACACCGCTTCGGCCCCTGCTTCTCGTAGACGGGTGTCCTGGCTTGGCCCGACCAGGATGATTCAGTCAGTCGCCTCTTCTACCCTCTTCTTCCTTCTTTCACTTTTCCTTCCACCTCTTTCTCTTTTCTTCTACACTCTCTTCCTTCCTTTTTCAGCTTCTTAGGCGGCAAGGGCCAACCTTGAGTGGAAACAGGTCCTGTCCCTGCAACCACACTCGGTTATAGTGCCCGGGCAGCACTGGTAGAGTAATTGTGTCAGCCAAGCCTTTCTTGCTATGGCACATTACCTACCCCTCGTTGGGCTCCGTGGTGGGCGGTGCACCCGGGCACTGAATTTCCTTCCCATCTTTATGGGTTCCAAAGCTAAACCACCTGATCGGGCCCTGAAAAGGACCCGCACCGAAGTCCTTGACATTTCCACTAAGACCCCTGATCTTTTCAAATTTCCAAAGTTTCTTGTTCTGCACTCTGAGGACGAAAAGCCACTGGCTAAACTTTCTCCATTTTTAGTATCCAAAGTGCTTGAAGGTATTATCGGTGCGAACTTTAGCGCCAAAAAGATGGCATCAGGCGACCTCCTTGTTGAGGTAAATACAAAGAAACAAAGTGAATCACTTTTAGCCCTGAACTCTGTCTCAGACTACAAGGTCAGTGTGACCCCTCATCGAAAGTTAAACACCATCCAAGGGGTCATCTCTGAAGATGACTTGCTCGACTTGACAGATACAGAGCTAGTTGAGGGTCTCTCTGGACAGGGAGTTGTTGCAGCACGACGCATCACCATCCGTCGCGACGGCGTAGAACGCAAAACGAGGCATGTTATTCTGACTTTCGACTCCACGACTCTACCCACTAATGTAAAGGCAGGCTACCTTCAGTGCCGTGTCCGGCCTTATGTGCCGAACCCTCAGCGCTGCTTTAAGTGCCAAAGGTTTGGCCATGGGTCGCGGAGCTGTCGGGGTAGCGAGACCTGCGCCAAATGCTCTAGTAAGGAGCACGTCGCTGATGTGTGTGAGAACGAAGCTCAGTGCACTAACTGTAATGGAAAACATCCAGCATACTCCCGATCTTGCCCGTTATGGAAGCAAGAAAAAGAAATTCTCACCTTGAAGGTTAAAGAAAACATTTCCTACATTGATGCAAAAAAGCGTTTCGCCTTTGTCTCCAAAGGCTCTTATGCCGAGGCCGTACATAGGGGACCGGTACGGCCAATGGTTTCGACTGGAACACAGACGTCTACGGACGATCTGCGCCTCCCGTCGAGGTCTCCGGCGTCCTCGGGAGCGGTGCCAGTGGCACCGCTTCGAATCGCAAGGTGGATGCTGCCTCCTCAGCATCCACCTCGGAGCAGGGGCTGACCCCCCTGCTCCACCTGGCACTTCGGCCCCTAAGGGCCGAGGCCTACCCCTCGCACCTCTGCTCCCCAGAGGAAGCCCGGGGAGCCGCCGAAGCAGTCGACCTCCAGGGGTCAACTGCCGGCGGCAACAGACGAGCCCATGGACGTAAGTGGGCCCAGGTCCGAGGAGGATGCTCCCCCTCAGGATCGGAGTCCTCTCTTTCTGTCGCCAGTGACCCCACTTGGAAACAGAAAGATCCTCCTAAAAAGCAGAGTACCCCACGTGTAAAAATAGATTTTAAACCTTAACAAACCTCCCTTTTAGGTCACTTTATATATATATTTTTTTCGTCTCTAAATGGCAAAGAACTATAGTATCATGCAGTGGAATTGCCGTGGTCTTTTCCCTAATATTGATGACATAAATTTTTTTCTTGATGAGCTTCGACCTGTCGCTATATGCCTACAGGAGACTCATCTCAAGGACACACAAACAAATGTTCTACGTCGTCATCAGGTTTTTAGAAAGGACCGTGCATCCCATAGCAACTCCTCTGGTGGAGTAGCTGTGGTTGTGCAGAGTGGTATTGCCTGTGCTTCTGTTCCTCTCACAACCTCTCTAGAAGCAGTGGCAGTTCGTATTCTTCTTGACCGCCTTATTACGCTTGTTTCACTTTACCTGCCACCAAATATTCCACTGCATTTACATGACCTGCATGGACTTGTAGCGCAACTTCCGCAACCTTTTTTAATCTTGGGGGATTTTAACGCCCACCACCCCATGTGGGGTAGTGCTCGCCAAGACTCCCGTGGTGGTGTCATTGAAAGATTTTTATTGTCATCCGGCCTTTGCCTTTTAAATGGACAAGATCCTACATTTTTAGTGCACCTCATAATACTTTCACTTCCATCGATTTGTCTCTTTCATCCCCAACTTTACTTCCCTGTTTTTCTTGGAAGGTTTTAGATAACCCTTTTGGGAGTGACCATTTTCCTGTTATTTTAGAAAGTACTGTAGCACCTCCTTCACTTTCAACACGTATCCCCAGGTGGAAATTAGACAAAGCTGACTGGGCTCTTTTTGCATTGGAAGCAGTGCTTGACCCAACTGAACTTTTAGCTATGACCCCGGAAAATGCCACCTTGTACGTTACTGACCGTATCATAAATGCTGCATCTGCCTCCATTCCACAAACATCTGAAAATCTTCCTAAGCGCTGCAAGCCTTGGTGGACCAAAGACTGTACTGTTACGCTTAGATGTCAGAACAGGGCCTGGGGCACTTTCTGCCGCTACCCAACGGTCTGGAACAAGATAGAGTTTAAAAATGTAAAGCAAAGGCTCGTTGGACAAGGAAACAAGCTAAGAAAAGCTCATGGATGAAATATGTTTCCAAGGTGAACAGTTTTGTCACTACGAAGGAGGTGTGGAACTGAATGAGGAAAATTCGGGGTAACTACCTCTCTTTTAACTCTTTCAGGCACAGAAGTTTTGTTGAAAATAGAAACCTGATTTTATTGTATAAATAGTCAAGTACGGTGCTAAGAACACTATTTTCACAAACTAAAAAAATGTATTACCGCGCAGTGACCGCATATGAGGTGGTCATTCCTGGTGACCACCATGCTGAATGGGGTGGCACTTATTTTTTATGGAAGTCAGAAAAACAGTTTTTTTCTTTCCTCAGGCAGAGTGGAACATCACACGTTCCGCACATCCACGTTGTTCTGGACGGCTTCGTTTTGGTGCTGCACCTTGCACACCTGCGGGGTGTACATCTTTTTGGTTGGTGCTTGCTCTCAGTCAGGCGGACGTTCGTGTCAACGCGGGGCTTTGACTTTTTCAGTTGCACAGCTGCATCGGTAGAGGACCTCCTCTTGGCTTTGGAGGCTACTTGTGCTTCAGCAGTCAATGATGAGATCACACTGCGGCGAAAATCCTTCATTGTCATCCGCTCAGCTTCTTCAATCTCCCTGAAGATTATGTATGCGTTCACCACGCAGCAGTCCAGGAAGTGAAAAAATATCCTGTGCCACCATTTTTTTGATTTCCGATCGATTTCGTACTGCCCTTTCATTTGGTCAAACTTGTCTACAAAGTTCATGTTTTTGTTATAGTCATGGAGAGCAGCAGGGCATGGTACCTTGGTGACGGTCCCATCCTTGTTTTTCCGGTCGACTTCAGCCCCCTGCGTGGGGTCGTGAAAGTTCGACAAAAGGTGGACAGTTCTCTTGTCCTTCCACTTCATGCAACAAACACTCTCATCACTGACTGACCAATCAGTGTTCCCTCTTTCCATTTCTTTGTCGGCTTGCAACTTGGGCAGATGCTTCCGGTTGTGGTTCACTGTTCCGCACGCATATATTCCCTGTTCCCTCAAGTCCTTCAGGAGACCATAGCTCGTAAAATAATTATCAAAGAACACACGGTGATGCCTCCCAGATATGTCTTGACACAATTTCTTGACAACCTGTGCACCCAACTCTTTTTGCACTCCGCTTTCGGACCTTCCAGAGTAGATTTCAAACTTCAGGTTGTAGCCGGTGCTGGCGCACAACATCCATACCTTGTATCCACGTTTCACGGGCTTTTTCGGCATGTACTGCTTTAGGGAACTCCTGCCTTTGAACTTGATCATTGACTCGTCAATTGCGAGGTACTCCTTTGGTAGGTAGTTTGTTGCAAAGCTTCGTGAAAGTTCCGATAAAAGTGGCCTCACTTTATAAAGCCGGTCGAAATCAGGGTGGGCTCTTGGTGGCTGTAGCACATTGTCATTTAGATGCAGATGAGACAGCAGCCAACCAAATCTGTTCACTGTCATGATCTTCGATATGAATGGGTCATGCAGGTCTGGCGCGCTGGACCAATAATCCCGGTAGCTTGGACTCCGTTTTATACCCATCAGGAGGTTCAGACCCAAGAAAGATCGCATCTCTTGCTCTGTCGTAGGAGTGTATGGTTTTCCAGCCTGCTGGGCATACAGGTTCGTCTGAAAAACCACTTCTTTCGTCCAGGAAGGGGTCCATAAAAGACTGAAAATAGAAAATGGATCTTTTTCTTCTAAATCGAGGATATGGCTTTGAAGCCGAGTGTCAGCCAGGAATTCTAGTGGTGGGTGCACCCTATAGCTCGGACTCCACAAAGGAACCTTTGCTGGGGCAACGGGAGTATCATCGTCTGTTTCCGAGTCGGTGGAATCACTAATCACGTGGCAATTCCTTGGCGATGTGGGGGAGGTGTCCCGAGCGCTTCCATTAGGCGGGCGAGGTGGTTCCCAATCGCTGTCGCTGTCACTCGTGTTGTCCCCGCCAATAAGGCTGTCAGTGTCTGTGGGGATTTCTTCGCAACCATCTGAAACGGACGTTCACGTTCCTTGAACAGGATCCCCTTATCACACATCAAAATGCGAATGCCACCTCCATTGATGCATGGTGGTTACTGGTGGTAACCACCACATTGAAACGGGCAGCATCGCGTTTTTATAAAACGAAGCAGTTACTTCTTTGAACCACGTGCACGTTACACTTATTCACTGTCTCACCCAGAAAAAAGGAAGAGGTAGAGCAAATTCTTACCGCTATGCTTGTAGAAAGCTTTCGGATGAAAGGTCGGAGGCGCCATGACACGTGTTGCACGAAACGGAAGTTTTATTTCTGAATGGAAGACAGCGCGGGGAAGCTAGCGCCATCTAGAGTTATGAGGAGGAAGCTCGAACAAGAGCGCCGTTGGTGGTTATTGAGCTAGACCACCGTGCTGCAAGGGGAAAAAATGTTGAAAAGGTGGTCACTGGGGATAACCACCGTGCCTGAAAGAGTTAAGACGCCTCTTTCCCTCGGCTACGCCAACCTTGAAGGAACAGGCAAAGGTTCTTGCGGAACATTTTTGTGAAGTGTCTAGCTCATCTAATTATTCGGCAAAATTTAAGAAGTTCAAAGATGTAGCAGAAATCGGCCAATTGCTTTGTCAGGATCAGACACTCTTGTATACTACCAGCCTTTCACAATGTGCGAATTCGAGGTAGCCTTTGGGTCAAAAAGCAGGCGGCACTCTGGTCCTGACAAAATCCACTATGAAATGTTGCGCCACTTGTCTCCTGAATCTCTAGGCAATTTGTTAACCTCTTTTAATCATTTGTGGATGGCTTCTGCCTTTCCTCAGTACTGGAAGCGGGCAGCATACAATTCCTCTTTTAAAACTCGGTAAAGACTCTACTCTATCAGCAAGTTATCGTCCCATTGCAATGAGCAGTTGCCTTGGGAAAACTTATGAAAAACTAATAAATAGACGATTCGTACACTTTTTAGAGACTGAGGGAATTTTAGATCCCAATCAGTGGATTTAGAATGGGGCAATCAACATTGGATCATCTTGTTCGCCTAGAAACTTTCATACTCCGAAGCATTTGTTCATCGGCAGCACTGTGGTTTCAGTATTTTTGACCTAGAGAAAGCATATGATACTACTTGGCGTTATGGGATTCTTAAGGATATATACACCCATGGTGTCCGTGGCCGCATGTTGCGCTGCATAAGGGAGTTTTTGACTAACCGAACTTTGCAGGTTAGGCTTGGTGCCACACTTTCGGATATGTTTCCTCAGGAAAATGGCGTCCCTCAAGGGGCTGTATTGAGCCAGTCACTTTGTTTGTGGTGAAGATAAACATCCTTGCTGCAGTGATACTCCATCAGTTTCATATTCATTATATGTAGATGATCTGCAGATTTCCCTTTCGTGCTGCAATCTCTCAAGTTGTGAGCGTCAGCTTCAACTCTCAATAAACAAAATGAGCAAATGTGCTGATGAAAATGGTTTTAAGTTTTCATCTGAAAAAACAGTGTGTGTGCCCTTTTCACTAGGTCGTGGTCTGTTGCTTGATCCTTGTTTGCAGCTGAATAGCGCTGCAATACCTGTAAAATACGAGCACTAATGTTTAGGGGTTGTTTCTCGACAAGAAACTTTGCCTTTCTGGCTCACGTCATAGAGCTGAAGCAGAAATGCTTGCGGTCGTCTAACATTCTCAAAAGTCCTTTTACACACATCATGGGGGTCTGACAGGCGATGTCTCATTCGATTTTACAACTCACTGGTCCATTCCCGTCTGGACTATGCTGCAATTGTGCACGGGTCAGCACGGCAATCTTTCTTAAAATGCTGGATCCGGTCCAATACCTTGGCCCTCGACTTGCAACAGGAGCTTTTCGGACATCGCCTGTTTTGAGCCTGCATATAGATACACATCAAATGTCACTAGAGAAGCGCGGACAATATCTTAGCTTGTGTTATGGGTACAAAGTGAAATCTGATCCTATGCATCCCTTAAATAATTCTGTTCACACCTCCCTGTTTTTGCGGCTTTTTGAAAACAAACCTAGCATAATACGCCCATTAAGCTTCCGGCTTCAGAGCATCTCTGCCTCCCTGCAGCTGGCTCTTCCTGAAAGTAACTTGATTAAGGAAACACAGACTGCTGCCCCTTGGAAGGCAGTAAGAGTGACATGTGACTGGTCGCTTACAAAATATAATAAAATATCAGTTAAGCATCAGGTTCTTCACAAGGAATTTCTTGCATTACAAGAAAAATATCTAGACTGGTGCAATTCTTTACTGACGGGGCCAAACGCTCGTCTTTCGTAGGTTCCGCAGTTTTTTCGGAACACTTTAGTAGAGCGAGACGTATTGCCAGTGTTGCAAGTATTTTAACTGCTGAGCTTTACGCTAAGCTCATGGCGCTTGAAGACATCTTAGAAGACCGTGTGAGGAAGGCTATTTTGTTCGTAGATTCCCAGAGTGCTCTACTGGCTGTATGTTCTCTTCACCGTTACGAAGAATCGCCTTCGTACAACAAGCGCGTCTCCAAATGAATCGCGCTCTTCTACTCGGTCAGGTCGGTCGGTCGGTCGGTCGGTCGGTCAGTCGGTCAGTCGGTCGGTCAGTCGGTCAGTCTCGGTCGGTCAGTCGGTCAGTCGGTCGGTCAGTCGGTCGGTCGGTCGGTCGGTCGGTCGGTCGGTCAGTCGGTCGGTCGGTCGGTCGGTCAGTCGGTCGGTCAGTCGGTCGGTCGGTCGGTCGGTCAGTCGGTCGGTCGGTCAGTCGGTCGGTCAGTCGGTCGGTCGGTCGGTCGGTCGGTCAGTCGGTCGGTCGGTCGGTCGGTCGGTCAGTCGGTCGTCAGTCGGTCGGTCGGTCGGTCGGTCGGTCAGTCGATCGGTCGGTCGGTCGAGTCGGTCGGTCGATCGATCGGTCGGTCGAGTCGGTCGGTCGGTCGGTCGGTCAGTCGGTCGGTCGGTCAGTCGGTCGGTCGGTCGGTCGGTCGGTCAGTCGGTCGGTCGGTCGGTCGGTCGGTCAGTCGGTCAGTCGGTCGGTCGGTCAGTCGGTCGGTCGGTCAGTCGGTCGGTCGGTCGGTCGAGTCGAGTCGGTCGGTCAGTCGGTCGGTCGGTCGGTCGATCGGTCGGTCGAGTCGGTCGGTCGATCGGTCGGTCGGTCGGTCAGTCGGTCAGTCGGTCGGTCGGTCGGTCGGTCAGTCGGTCGGTCGGTCGGTCAGTCGGTCGGTCGGTCGGTCGGTCGGTCGGTCAGTCGGTCAGTCGGTCGGTCGGTCGATCGATCGGTCAGTCGGTCAGTCGGTCGGTCAGTCGGTCGGTCGGTCAGTCGGTCGGTCGGTCGGTCAGTCGGTCGGTCAGTCGGTCAGTCGGTCGGTCGGTCGGTCAGTCGGTCAGTCGGTCGGTCGGTCGGTCGGTCGGTCAGTCGGTCGGTCGGTCAGTCGGTCAGTCGGTCAGTCAGTCGGTCGGTCAGTCGGTCGGTCAGTCGGTCGGTCGGTCGATCGGTCGGTCGGTCGGTCGGTCAGTCGGTCGGTCGGTCGGTCGGTCGGTCGGTCGGTCAGTCGGTCGGTCGGTCGGTCGGTCAGTCGGTCGGTCGGTCAGTCGGTCGGTCAGTCGGTCGGTCGATCGGTCGGTCGGTCGGTCGGTCGATCGGTCGGTCGGTCGGTCGGTCGGTCGGTCGGTCGGTCGGTCGGTCGGTCGGTCGGTCGGTCGGTCGGTCAGTCGGTCGGTCAGTCGGTCAGTCGGTCGGTCGGTCAGTCGGTCAGTCGGTCAGTCGGTCAGTCGGTCGGTCGATCGGTCAGTCGGTCAGTCGATCGGTCGGTCAGTCGGTCGGTCAGTCGGTCGGTCAGTCGGTCGGTCGGTCGGTCGGTCGATCAGTCGGTCGGTCGGTCGGTCGGTCAGTCGATCGGTCAGTCGGTCAGTCGATCGGTCAGTCGGTCAGTCGGTCGGTCAGTCGGTCAGTCGATCGGTCGGTCGGTCAGTCGGTCAGTCGGTCGGTCGGTCGGTCAGTCGGTCGATCGGTCGGTCGGTCGGTCAGTCGGTCAGTCGGTCGGTCAGTCGGTCGGTCAGTCGGTCAGTCGGTCGGTCGGTCGGTCGGTCAGTCGGTCGGTCAGTCGGTCGATCGGTCGGTCGGTCGGTCGGTCGGTCGATCGGTCAGTCGGTCGGTCGGTCGGTCGGTCGGTCAGTCGGTCGGTCAGTCGGTCGGTCAGTCGGTCAGTCGGTCGGTCAGTCGGTCGGTCGGTCGGTCAGTCGGTCGATCGGTCGGTCGGTCAGTCGGTCGGTCGGTCGGTCGGTCAGTCGGTCGGTCAGTCGGTCGGTCGGTCGGTCGGTCGGTCAGTCGGTCAGTCGATCGGTCAGTCGGTCGATCGATCAGTCGGTCAGTCGGTCAGTCGATCGATCGAGTCGATCGATCGGTCGGTCGATCGGTCGGTCGGTCAGTCGGTCAGTCGGTCGAGTCGGTCAGTCAGTCGATCAGTCGATCGGTCAGTCGGTCAGTCGGTCGGTCGGTCAGTCGATCGATCAGTCGATCGGTCAGTCGGTCGGTCAGTCGGTCGGTCGGTCAGTCGGTCAGTCGGTCAGTCGGTCAGTCGGTCAGTCAGTCGGTCGATCAGTCGGTCAGTCGGTCGATCGGTCAGTCGGTCAGTCGGTCAGTCAGTCAGTCGGTCAGTCGGTCAGTCAGTCGGTCAGTCAGTCGGTCGATCGATCAGTCAGTCGGTCGGTCGATCAGTCGGTCAGTCGGTCGGTCAGTCGGTCAGTCGGTCAGTCGATCGGTCAGTCGGTCAGTCGGTCAGTCGGTCGGTCAGTCGGTCAGTCAGTCAGTCGGTCGGTCAGTCGGTCAGTCGGTCGGTCGATCAGTCGGTCAGTCGGTCAGTCGGTCGGTCAGTCGGTCGAGTCGGTCAGTCGGTCGGTCGGTCGGTCGGTCAGTCGGTCGGTCAGTCGGTCGGTCGATCGATCGGTCAGTCGGTCGGTCGGTCAGTCGGTCGGTCGGTCAGTCGGTCAGTCGGTCAGTCGATCAGTCGGTCAGTCGGTCGGTCAGTCGGTCAGTCGGTCAGTCGGTCAGTCAGTCGGTCGATCGGTCGGTCAGTCGGTCGGTCGGTCAGTCGGTCGGTCGGTCAGTCGGTCGGTCAGTCGGTCAGTCGATCGGTCGATCAGTCGGTCAGTCGATCGGTCAGTCGGTCGGTCAGTCGATCGGTCAGTCGGTCGAGTCGATCGATCGGTCGATCAGTCGGTCGGTCAGTCGATCGGTCGGTCGGTCGGTCGGTCAGTCGGTCGGTCAGTCGGTCAGTCGGTCGGTCAGTCGGTCGGTCGGTCAGTCGGTCGGTCAGTCGGTCGGTCAGTCGGTCAGTCGGTCAGTCGGTCAGTCGGTCGGTCAGTCGGTCAGTCGATCAGTCGGTCGGTCGGTCAGTCGGTCGGTCGGTCAGTCGATCGATCGGTCAGTCGATCGGTCGGTCGATCAGTCGGTCAGTCGGTCGGTCAGTCGGTCGGTCGGTCGGTCGGTCGATCGGTCGATCGATCGGTCGATCAGTCGGTCAGTCGGTCGGTCGATCGATCGGTCAGTCGGTCGGTCGGTCGGTCGATCGGTCGATCGGTCGATCAGTCGGTCGAGTCGGTCGATCGATCAGTCGATCGATCGGTCAGTCGGTCAGTCGATCGGTCGATCAGTCGGTCGGTCGGTCAGTCGGTCAGTCGGTCGGTCAGTCGGTCAGTCGATCGGTCGATCAGTCGGTCAGTCGGTCGGTCAGTCGATCGGTCAGTCAGTCGATCAGTCGATCGGTCAGTCGGTCAGTCGGTCGATCGGTCGGTCAGTCGGTCGATCGATCGGTCAGTCGGTCAGTCGATCGGTCGGTCAGTCGGTCAGTCGATCAATCGGTCAGTCGATCAGTCGATCGGTCGATCGATCGATCGGTCGGTCGATCAGTCGGTCAGTCAGTCGATCGGTCGGTCGATCGGTCGGTCGGTCGATCAGTCGATCGATCGGTCGGTCGAGTCGGTCAGTCGGTCGGTCGGTCAGTCGATCGGTCAGTCGATCGGTCGGTCAGTCGATCGGTCGGTCAGTCGGTCGGTCAGTCGATCGGTCAGTCGGTCGGTCAGTCGGTCAGTCGATCGATCAGTCGATCAGTCGGTCGGTCAGTCGAGTCGGTCAGTCAGTCGGTCGATCGGTCGGTCAGTCGGTCAGTCGATCAGTCGGTCAGTCGATCAGTCGGTCAGTCGAGTCGGTCGATCGGTCAGTCGGTCAGTCGGTCGGTCGGTCAGTCGGTCGATCGGTCAGTCGGTCAGTCAGTCAGTCGGTCAGTCGGTCAGTCGGTCAGTCAGTCGGTCAGTCAGTCGGTCAGTCGATCGGTCGGTCAGTCGGTCAGTCGGTCGGTCGGTCAGTCGGTCGGTCGGTCAGTCGGTCGGTCGATCAGTCGGTCAGTCGGTCGGTCGATCGATCAGTCGGTCGGTCAGTCGATCGGTCAGTCGGTCAGTCGGTCGATCAGTCGAGTCGATCAGTCAGTCGGTCAGTCGATCGGTCAGTCGGTCGATCGATCGATCGGTCGGTCGATCGGTCGGTCGATCGGTCAGTCGGTCGGTCGGTCGGTCGGTCGGTCGGTCGGTCGGTCGGTCGATCGGTCGGTCAGTCGGTCAGTCGGTCGGTCGGTCAGTCGGTCGGTCGGTCGGTCGATCAGTCGAGTCGGTCAGTCGGTCAGTCGGTCGGTCAGTCGGTCGATCGATCAGTCAGTCGGTCAGTCGGTCGATCAGTCGATCGATCGGTCGATCAGTCGATCAGTCAGTCAGTCGGTCAGTCGGTCAGTCGATCGGTCGGTCAGTCGATCGGTCGGTCGGTCGGTCAGTCGGTCAGTCGAGTCGGTCAGTCGGTCGGTCGATCAGTCGGTCAGTCGGTCAGTCGATCGGTCAGTCGATCGATCAGTCAGTCAGTCGGTCAGTCGATCGATCAGTCGGTCGATCGGTCAGTCGGTCAGTCGGTCAGTCGATCAGTCGATCGATCGAGTCGGTCGGTCAGTCGATCAGTCGATCGAGTCGATCAGTCGGTCGGTCGATCGGTCGGTCGGTCAGTCGGTCGGTCGATCGGTCGGTCGGTCAGTCGATCAGTCGGTCAGTCGGTCAGTCGGTCGGTCAGTCGGTCGAGTCGGTCAGTCGGTCAGTCGGTCGATCGATCAGTCGATCGATCAGTCGTCAGTCAGTCGATCGGTCAGTCGGTCAGTCGGTCGAGTCAGTCAGTCGATCGGTCGATGAGTCGGATCGATCAGTCGGTCGGTCGATCAGGTCGATCGGTCGATCAGTCGGTCGATCGAGTCAGTCAGTCGGTCAGTCGATGATCGGTCAGATCGGTCGGTCAGATCGGTCGAGTCGGTCGGTCGGTCGGTCGATCAGTCAGGTCGATCAGTCGGTCAGTCGATCAGTCGATCGATCAGTCGATCGGTCGAGTCAGTCGAGTCGGTCAATCGATCAGTCGGTCGGTCAGTCGATGTCGGTCGGTCAGTCGATCGGTCAGTGTCAGTCGGTCAGTCAGTCGATCGGTCAGTCGGTCAGTCGGTCGGTCAGTCGGTCGATGATCGGTCGGTCGGTCGGTCGATCGATCGGTCGGTCCGGTCGATCGATCGATCGATCAGTCGAGTCGATCGATCGATCGGTCGGTCAGTCGGTCAGTCTGGTCGGTCAGTCGATGTCAGTCGGTCGAGTCAGTCGGTCAGATCGGTCGGTCGGTAGTCAGTCAGTCGGTCAGTCGAGTCGGTCAGTCAGTCAGTCGGTCAGTCGGTCAGTCGAGTCCGGTCGGGTCGACCGGTCGACCGTTTCCTTGGCTGTTGGTTCCATTTCAGTGTTCAATTGATTCGGCTGATATTTCGACAGCCGATGGTTTCTCGACCCGACCGACACAATCCTTGGCCACGATATTATTCCGACCGATACCACTGATGCCGACCGATGACATATTTCCGGCAACGACCGATGCCGACTCGGTATTTCAGCCGACGAATTTCGACAAACGCCGACCGACTGGCCGGTCCCTTGATGACCGGCCGGCCGATATTTCGGCCGCCGGCCAATTCTTCGCTCATTCCCTTGCCAACCGGCGCCAAGCCGCCGGCACGGCAACCGGCAACGGCCAGCAGCTCCCGCGGCCGACCGGCCAGCAACAGCAACTACACCGGCAACCGCAGCCTACAACAGCAACCAGCAACAGCACCAGCAACCAGCCAGCAACAAGCAACAACCACAACCAGCCAGCCAGCCATACAACCCTTCAACCAACAGCCGAAACAACAACCACAGCCAGCTGCAACAACAACAACAACAACAACAACAACAACAACAACAACAGCAATACTGTAGCTGCACCAACACCAACAACCAATACCAACAACAACAACAACAACAACAATACAGCAACAACAGCCGTAGCTGCAACAACAGCAACAACAACAGCAACAATACCAGCAACAGCAACAACAACAACAACAACAGCAACAACAGCAACCAGCAACAGCAGCAACAGCAACCGCCAACCAACAACAGCAGCAACGATAGCCAGCAGCAACAACGACAGCTGCGACAGCAGCAACAACAGCTATACCAACAGCAACAGCAACAACAACCCGGCCAGCGGCACCACTACAACAACAACAACAACAGCAACAACAGCCGCAGCAGCAACGGCAGCAGCAGCAGCGGCAACAGCCATTTCAGCAGCAGCAGCCAGCCTTAGCCAGCAAACCACTGACGAGCTGCTGCTGCTGCTCAGCAGCCATCAGCGGCAACAGCAACCGCTGCCAGCAGCCTGCAACTTACTGGCGACAACAGCTGTACGCTGTACAGCAACATCCAGCCTCGTGCTGCTGCTGCCATGGCTGTTACCCGGCTTCAACAGGCGGCTGCTACAGCAACAGCCCGGCAGCAGCCTCGCCAGCAACTTGACAGCCTGGCCAGCCCTTGGCTGTAACAGCAGCAGCAACCAGCAGCAGCAACGCAGCCGTATAGCTTCGACTGGCAGCAACAGCCAGCCGACCTGCCTCTGCTCGGCAATGCTTCAACTGCTGTACCGGTGATGACGACAACCGACGACAACCTGCGCGGCGGCTACCGACAGCGACAACGCCGACGCGCCTGACCGACGGCGCGACCGACGACCGACCGACCGACCCGACCGACCGACCGACCGACCGACCGACCGACCGACCGACCGACCGACCGACCGACCGACCCGACCGACCGACCGACCGACCGACCGACCGACCGACCGACCGACCGACCGACCGACCGACCGACCGACCGACCGACCGACCGACCGACCGACCGACCGACCGACCCGACCGACCGACCGACCGACCGACCGACCGACCGACCGACCGACCGACCGACCCGACCGACCGACCCGACCGACCGACCGACCGACCGACCGACCCGACCGACCGACCGACCGACCGACCGACCGACCGACCGACCGACCCGACCGACCGACCGACCGACCGACCGACCGACCGACCCGACCGACCCGACCGACCGACCGACCGACCGACCGACCGACCGACCGACCGACCGACCGACCGACCGACCGACCGACCGACCGACCGACCGACCGACCGACCGACCGACCGACCGACCGACCGACCGACCGACCGACCGACCCGACCGACCGACCGACCGACCGACCGACCGACCGACCGACCGACCGACCCGACCGACCGACCGACCGACCGACCGACCGACCGACCGACCGACCGACCGACCGACCGACCGACCGACCGACCGACCGACCGACCGACCCGACCGACCCGACCGACCGACCGACCGACCCGACCGACCGACCGACCGACCGACCGACCGACCGACCGACCGACCGACCGACCGACCGACCGACCGACCGACCGACCGACCGACCGACCGACCGACCGACCGACCGACCGACCGACCGACCGACCGACCGACCGACCGACCGACCGACCGACCGACCGACCGACCGACCGACCGACCGACCGACCGACCGACCGACCGACCGACCGACCGACCGACCGACCGACCGACCGACCGACCGACCGACCGACCGACCGACCGACCGACCGACCGACCGACCGACCGACCGACCGACCGACCGACCGACCGACCGACCGACCGACCGACCGACCGACCCGACCGACCGACCGACCGACCGACCGACCGACCGACCCGACCGACCGACCGACCGACCGACCGACCGACCGACCGACCGACCGACCGACCGACCGACCGACCGACCGACCGACCCGACCGACCCGACCGACCGACCGACCGACCGACCGACCGACCGACCGACCGACCGACCGACCCGACCGACCGACCGACCGACCGACCGACCGACCGACCGACCGACCGACCGACCGACCGACCGACCGACCCGACCCGACCGACCGACCGACCGACCCGACCGACCGACCGACCGACCGACCGACCGACCGACCGACCGACCGACCGACCGACCGACCGACCGACCGACCGACCGACCGACCGACCGACCGACCGACCGACCGACCGACCGACCGACCGACCGACCGACCGACCGACCGACCGACCGACCGACCGACCGACCGACCGACCGACCGACCGACCGACCGACCGACCGACCGACCGACCGACCGACCGACCGACCCGACCGACCGACCGACCGACCGACCGACCCGACCGACCGACCGACCGACCGACCGACCGACCGACCGACCGACCGACCGACCGACCGACCGACCGACCGACCGACCGACCGACCGACCGACCGACCGACCGACCGACCGACCGACCGACCGACCGACCGACCGACCGACCGACCCGACCGACCGACCGACCGACCGACCGACCGACCGACCGACCGACCGACCGACCGACCGACCGACCGACCGACCGACCGACCGACCGACCCGACCGACCGACCGACCGACCGACCGACCGACCGACCGACCGACCGACCGACCGACCGACCGACCGACCGACCGACCGACCCGACCGACCGACCGACCGACCGACCGACCGACCGACCGACCGACCGACCGACCGACCGACCGACCGACCGACCGACCGACCGACCGACCGACCGGCCGACCGACCGACCGACCGACCGACCGACCGACCGACCGACCGACCGACCGACCGACCGACCGACCGACCGACCGACCGACCGACCGACCGACCGACCCGACCGACCGACCGACCGACCGACCGACCGACCGACCGACCGACCGACCGACCGACCGACCGACCGACCGACCGACCGACCGACCGACCGACCGACCGACCGACCGACCCGACCGACCGACCGACCGACCGACCGACCGACCGACCGACCACGACCGACCGACCGACCGACCGACCGACCGACCGACCGACCGACCGACCGACCGACCGACCGACCGAGCCGACCGACCGACCGACCGACCGACCGACCGACCGACCGACCGACCGACCGACCGACCGACCGACCGACCGACCGACCGACCGACCGACCGACCGACCGACCGACCCGACCGACCGACCGACCGACCGACCGACCGACCGACCGACCGACCGACCGACCGACCGACCGACCGACCGACGACCGACCGACCGACCGACCGACCGACCGACCGACCGACCGACCGACCGACCGACCGACCGACCGACCGACCGACCGACCGACCGACCGACCCGACCGACCCGACCGACCGACCGACCGACCGACCGACCGACCGACCGACCGACCGACCGACCGACCGACCGACCGACCGACCGACCGACCGACCGACCGACCGACCGACCGACCGACCGACCGACCGACCGACCGACCGACCGACCGACCGACCGACCGACCGACCGACCGACCGACCGACCGACCGACCGACCGACCGACCGACCGACCGACCGACCGACCGACCGACCGACCGACCGACCGACCGACCGACCGACCGACCCGACCGACCGACCGACCGACCGACCGACCGACCGACCGACCGACCGACCGACCGACCGACCGACCGACCGACCGACCGACCGAGCCAGTAGAAAGCGCGATTCATTTGGAGACGCTTGTTGACGCAGGCGATTCTTCGTAACGGTGAGAGAACATACAGCCAGTAGAGCACTCTGGGAATCTACGAACAAAATAGCCTTCCTCACACGGTCTTCTAAGATGTCTTCAAGCGCCATGAGCTTAGCGTAAAGCTCAGCAGTTAAAATACTTGCAACACTGGCAATACGTCTCGCTCTACTAAAGTGTTCCGAAAAAACTGCGGAACCTACGAAGACGAGCGTTTGGCCCCGTCAGTAAAGAATTGCACATAGTCTAGATATTTTTCTTGTAATGCAAGAAATTCCTTGTGAAGAACCTGATGCTTAACTGATATTTTATTATATTTTGTAAGCGACCAGTCACATGTCACTCTTACTGCCTTCCAAGGGGCAGCAGTCTGTGTTTCCTTAATCAAGTTACTTTCAGGAAGAGCCAGCTGCAGGGAGGCAGAGATGCTCTGAAGCCGGAAGCTTAATGGGCGTATTATGCTAGGTTTGTTTTCAAAAAGCCGCAAAAACAGGGAGGTGTGAACAGAATTATTTAAGGGATGCATAGGATCAGATTTCACTTTGTACCCATAACACAAGCTAAGATATTGTCCGCGCTTCTATAGTGACATTTGATGTGTATCTATATGCAGGCTCAAAACAGGCGATGTCCGAAAAGCTCCTGTTGCAAGTCGAGGGCCAAGGTATTGGACCGGATCCAGCATTTTAAGAAAGATTGCCGTGCTGACCCGTGCACAATTGCAGCATAGTCCAGACGGGAATGGACCAGTGAGTTGTAAAATCGAATGAGACATCGCCTGTCAGACCCCCATGATGTGTGTAAAAGGACTTTTGAGAATGTTAGACGACCGCAAGCATTTCTGCTTCAGCTCCTTGACGTGAGCCAGAAAGGTAAGTTTCTTGTCGAAAACAACCCCTAAACATTAGTGCTCGTATTTTACAGGTATTGCAGCGCTATTCAGCTGCAAACAAGGATCAAGCAACAGACCACGACCTAGTGAAAAGGGCACACACACTGTTTTTCAGATGAAAACTTAAAACCATTTTCATCAGCACATTTGCTCATTTTGTTTATTGAGAGTTGAAGCTGACGCTCACAACTTGAGAGATTGCAGCACGAAAGGGAAATCTGCAGATCATCTACATATAATGAATATGAAACTGATGGAGGTATCACTGCAGCAAGGATGTTTATCTTCACCACAAACAAAGTGACGCTCAATACAGCCCCTTGAGGGACGCCATTTTCCTGAGGAAACATATCCGAAAGTGTGGCACCAAGCCTAACCTGAAAAGTTCGGTTAGTCAAAAACTCCCTTATGCAGCGCAACATGCGGCCACGGACACCATGGGTGTATATATCCTTAAGAATCCCGTAACGCCAAGTAGTATCATATGCTTTCTCTAGGTCAAAAATACCGAAACACAGTGCTGCCGATGAACAAATGCTTCAGGTATGAAAGTTTCTAGGCGAACAAGATGATCCAATGTTGATTGCCCCATTCTAAATCCACACTGATTGGGATCTAAAATTCCCTCAGTCTCTAAAAAGTGTACGAATCGTCTATTTATTAGTTTTTCATAAGTTTTCCCAAGGCAACTGCTCATTGCAATGGGACGATAACTTGCTGATAGAGTAGAGTCTTTACCGAGTTTTAAAAGAGGAATTGTATGTGCCCGCTTCCAGTACTGAGGAAAGGCAGAAGCCATCCACAAATGATTAAAAGAGGTTAACAAATTGCCTAGAGATTCAGGAGACAAGTGGCGCAACATTTCATAGTGGATTTTGTCAGGACCAGGTGCCGCCTGCTTTTTTGACCCAAAGGCCACCTCGAATTCGCACATTGTGAAAGGCTGGTAGTATACAAGAGTGTCTGATCCTGACAAAGCAATTGGCCGATTTTCTGCTACATCTTTGAACTTCTTAAATTTTGCCGAATAATTAGATGAGCTAGACACTTCACAAAAATGTTCCGCAAGAACCTTTGCCTGTTCCTTCAAGGTTGGCGAAGCCGAGGGAAAAAGAGGCGTCTTAACTCTTTCAGGCACGGTGGTTATCCCCAGTGACCACCTTTTCAACATTTTTCCCCTTGCAGCACGGTGGTCTAGCTCAATAACCACCAACGGCGCTCTTGCTCGAGCTTCCTCCTCATAACTCTAGATGGCGCTAGCTTCCCGCGCGCTGTCTTCCATTTAGAAATAAAACTTCCGTTTCGTGCAACACGTGTCATGGCGCCTCCGACCTTTCATCCGAAAGCTTTCTACAAGCATAGCGGTAAGAATTTGCTCTACCTCTTCCTTTTTTCTGGGTGAGACAGTGAATAAGTGTAACGTGCACGTGGTTCAAAGAAGTAACTGCTTCGTTTTATAAAACGCGATGCTGCCCGTTTCAATGTGGTGGTTACCACCAGTAACCACCATGCATCAATGGAGGTGGCATTCGCATTTTGATGTGTGATAAGGGGATCCTGTTCGAGGAACGTGAACGTCCGTTTCAGATGGTTGCGAAGAAATCCCCACAGACACTGACAGCCTTATTGGCGGGGACAACACGAGTGACAGCGACAGCGATTGGGAACCACCTCGCCCGCCTAATGGAAGCGCTCGGGACACCTCCCCCACATCGCCAAGGAATTGCCACGTGATTAGTGATTCCACCGACTCGGAAACAGACGATGATACTCCCGTTGCCCCAGCAAAGGTTCCTTTGTGGAGTCCGAGCTATAGGGTGCACCCACCACTAGAATTCCTGGCTGACACTCGGCTTCAAAGCCATATCCTCGATTTAGAAGAAAAAGATCCATTTTCTATTTTCAGTCTTTTATGGACCCCTTCCTGGACGAAAGAAGTGGTTTTTCAGACGAACCTGTATGCCCAGCAGGCTGGAAAACCATACACTCCTACGACAGAGCAAGAGATGCGATCTTTCTTGGGTCTGAACCTCCTGATGGGTATAAAACGGAGTCCAAGCTACCGGGATTATTGGTCCAGCGCGCCAGACCTGCATGACCCATTCATATCGAAGATCATGACAGTGAACAGATTTGGTTGGCTGCTGTCTCATCTGCATCTAAATGACAATGTGCTACAGCCACCAAGAGCCCACGCTGATTTCGACCGGCTTTATAAAGTGAGGCCACTTTTATCGGAACTTTCACGAAGCTTTGCAACAAACTACCTACCAAAGGAGTACCTCGCAATTGACGAGTCAATGATCAAGTTCAAAGGCAGGAGTTCCCTAAAGCAGTACATGCCGAAAAAGCCCGTGAAACGTGGATACAAGGTATGGATGTTGTGCGCCAGCACCGGCTACAACCTGAAGTTTGAAATCTACTCTGGAAGGTCCGAAAGCGGAGTGCAAAAAGAGTTGGGTGCACAGGTTGTCAAGAAATTGTGTCAAGACATATCTGGGAGGCATCACCGTGTGTTCTTTGATAATTATTTTACGAGCTATGGTCTCCTGAAGGACTTGAGGGAACAGGGAATATATGCGTGCGGAACAGTGAACCACAACCGGAAGCATCTGCCCAAGTTGCAAGCCGACAAAGAAATGGAAAGAGGGAACACTGATTGGTCAGTTCGTGATGAGAGTGTTTGTTGCATGAAGTGGAAGGACAAGAGAACTGTCCACCTTTTGTCGAACTTTCACGACCCCACGCAGGGGGCTGAAGTCGACCGGAAAAACAAGGATGGGACCGTCACCAAGGTACCATGCCCTGCTGCTCTCTCATGACTATAACAAAAACATGAACTTTGTAGACAAGTTTGACCAAATGAAAGGGCAGTACGAAATCGATCGGAAATAAAAAAAATGGTGGCACAGAATATTTTTTCACTTCCTGGACTGCTGCGTGGTGAACGCATACATAATCTTCAGGGAGATTGAAGAAGCTGAGCGGATGACAATGAAGGATTTTCGCCGCAGTGTGATCTCATCATTGACTGCTGCAAGCACAAGTAGCCTCCAAAGCCAAGAGGAGGTCCTCTACCGATTCAGCTGTGCAACTGAAAAAGTCAAAGCCCCGCGTTGACACGAACGTCCGCCTGACTGAGAGCAAGCACCAACCAAAAAGATGTACACCCCGCAGGTGTGCAAGGTGCAGCACCAAAAACGAAGCCGTCCAGAACAACGTGGATGTGCGGAACGTGTGATGTTCCACTCTGCCTGAGGAAAAGAAAAAAACTGTTTTTCTGACTTCCATAAAAAATAAGTGCCACCCCATTCAGCATGGTGGTCACCAGGAATGACCACCTCATATGCGGTCACTGCGCGGTAATACATTTTTTTAGTTTGTGAAAATAGTGTTCTTAGCACCGTACTTGACTATTTATACAATCAAATCAGGTTTCTATTTTCAACAAAACTTCTGTGCCTGAAAGAGTTAAAAGAGAGGTAGTTACCCCGAATTTTCCTCATTCAGTCCCACACCTCCTTCGTAGTGACAAAACTGTTCACCTTGGAACCATATTTCATCCATCAGCTTATCTTAGCTCGTTTCCTTGTCCAACGAGCCTTTGCTTTTGCATTTTTAAAACTCTATCTTGCTCCAGACCGTTGGGTAGCGGAAGAAAATGCACCAGGCCCTGTTCTGACATTTAAGCGTAACAGTACAATATTTGGTACACCAAGGCTTGCAGCGCTAAGGAAGATTTTCAGATGTTTGTGGAATGGAGAGCAGGTGCAGCATTTATCATACGGTCAGTAACGTACAACGTGGCATTTTCCAGGGGTCATAGCTAAAAGCTAAAAGCTAAAAAAAAGAGCCCAGTCAGCTTTGTCTAATTTCCACCTGGGGATACGTGTTGAAACTGAAGGAGGTGCTACGGTACTTTCTAAAAATAACAGGAAAATGGTCGCTCCCAAAAGGGTTATCTAAAACCTTCCAAGAAAAACAGGGAAGTAAAGTTGGGGATGAAAGAGACAAATCGATGGAAGTTGGGGATGAAAGTTTTATGAGGTGCACTAAAAAACGTAGGATCTTGTCCATTTAAAAGGCAAAGGCAGAATGTCAATAAAAATATTTCAATGACACCACCACGGGAGTCTTGGCGAGCACTACCCCACATGGGGTGGTGGGCGTTAAAATCCCCAAGATTAAAAAAGGTTGCGGAAGTTGCGCTATAAGTCCATGCAGGTCATGTAAATGCAGTGGAATATTCGGTGGCAAGTAAAGTGAAACAAGCGTAATAAGGCGGTCAAGAAGAGTACGGACTGCCACTGCTTCTAGAGAGGTTCTGAGAGGAACAGGAGCACAGGCAATACCACTCCGCACAACCACAGCTACTCCAGCCAAGGAGTTGCTAAGGGATGCACGGTCCTTTCTAAAACCTGATGCGACGTAGAAAATTTGTCTGTGTGTCCTTAAGATGAGTCTCCTGTAGGCATATAGCGACAGGTCGAAGCTCATCAAGAAAAAAATGTATGTCATGTCATCAATATTAGGGAAAAGACCACGGCAATACCACCGCATGATACTATAGTTCTTTGCCATTTAGAGACGAGAAAATATATATAAAAGTGACCTAAAAGGGAGGTCCGTTAAGGTTTAAAATCTATTTTGACACGTGGGCTACTCTGCTTTTTATGAGGATCTTCCTGTTTCCAAGTGGGGTCACTGGCGACAGAAAAGAGGACTCCGATCCTGAGAGGGGAGCATCCTCCTCGGACCTGGGCCCACTTACGTCCATGGGCTCGTTTGTTGCCGCCTGCAGTTGACCCCTGCAGGTAGACTGCTTCGGCGGCTCCCGGAGCTTCCTCTGGGGAGCAGACGTACGAGGGGGTAGCCCTCGGCCCTTAGGGGCCCAAGTGCCAGGTGAAGCCGGGGGGTCAGCCCCTGCTCTGAGGTGGATGCTGCCAGGCAGCATCCACTTTACGATTCGAAGCGGTGCCGCTGGCAACACTCCTGAGGACGAAGGGGACCTCGACGGGAGGCGCAGATCGTCCGTAGACGTCTGCGTTCCAGTCGAAACCATTGGCCGTACCGGTCCCCTGCGTACGGCCTCGGCATAAGATCCTTTGGAGACAAAGGCAAAACGCTTTTTCGCATCAATGTAGGAAATGTTTTCTTTAACCTTCAAGGTGAAAATTCATTTTTCTTGCTTCCATAACGGGCAAGATCGGGAGTATGCTGGATGTTTTCCATTACAGTTAGTGAACTAAACTTCGTGCTCACACATATCAGCGACGTGCTCCTTACTGGAGCATTTGGCGCAGGTCTCGCTACCCCGACAGCTCCGCGACCCATGGCAGGACCTCTGGCACTTAAAGCAGCGCTGAGGGTTCGGCCACATAAGGCCGGTCACGGCACTGAAGGTAGACTGCCTTTACATGAGTGGGTAGAGTCGTGGAGTCGAAAGTAAGAATAACATACCTTGTTTTGCGTTTTACGCCGTCGCGACGGATGGTGATGCGACGTGCTGCAACAATTCCCTGTCTAGAGAGACCCTCAACTAGCTCCTGTATCTGTCAAGTCGAGCAAGTCATCTTGAGAGATGACCCCCTGGATGGTGTTTAACTTTCGATGAGGGGTCACACTGACCTTGTAGTCTGAGACGGAGTTCAGGGCTAGAAGTGCGAGTCACTTTGTTTTTTTTGTATTTACCCCCACAAGGAGGTCGCCTGATGCCATCTTTTTGGCGCTAAAGTTCGCACCGATAACACCTTCAAGCAACTGAATAACAGGCTGAAGTTGGGCTAGTTGGTACATAATTTTAGGTGTATGTCTGTTTCTCCCTGTCTGTGTTTTGTCCCTATCGTTCTAGCTGACCATTTCCCTGTAAGCACTTTGGAAACTAAATACGGAGAAAGTTTAACCAGTGGCTTTTCGTCCTCAGAGTGCAGAACAAGAAAATTTGAAATTTGAAAAGATCAGGGGTCTTAGTGGAAATGACAAGGACTTCGGTGCGGGTCCTTTTAGGGCGCGATCAGGTGGTTTAGTTCTGGAACCCATAAAGATGGGAGGAAAGTTCAGTGTCCGGGTGCACCGCCCACCACGGCGCTCAACGAGGGGGTAGGTAATGAGCCATAGCAAGAAAGGCTTGGCTGACACAATTACTCTACCAGTGCTGCTCCGGGCACTATAACCGAGTGTGGATGCAGGAACAGGACCTGTTTCCACTCAAGGTTAGCCCTTGCCGCCTAAAAAGCTGAAAAAGGAAGGAAGAGAGTGTGGAAGAAAAGAGAAAAGAGGTGGGAGGAAAAGTGAAAGAAGGAAGAAGAGGGTAGAAGAGGCGACTGACTGAATCGTCCTAGTCGGGCCAAGCCAGGACACCCGTCTACGAGAAGCAGGGGCCGAAGCGGTGTATTGCCTCGCCGAGGGGGCCCCGAAGGGTCCAAACATACCCCGGGCTCAGCTCAACCACCAGGGTCCCCTTTTCCACGGACACGGGTACGCCACGCACAGCCAAACGAGGGTGGGCGAACCCACATGGCTCGGTGTTCTTTGTGACACCACTCACCAAGGCCCTAGTAAATTAGGTGCCCCCTGCGTGCGGGTATGGTGGCCCACGTGGCTGGGTCCGTGGTGACGCTACCCACCAAGCAGCTAGCACCTATGGTGCAGGCGCCCCTGCGGGGCTCGGGGTACGTGGAGACGCCACTCTCCAAACACCTGCTTTCACAGGTGCCCCCTGCAGGGGCAGTGAAGCGGACGATGGTGGCTGTGACCTTGATGTGGATGAAGCTACAGGAGGAACTGATGTTACTCCCAAAGATTTGACATCTCAGTACGTTAAAAAGCGTTACACCTGAAGAAAGGCGGCCTTTGACCAGCAACCGACCGTGTACCAGGACCAAGTTTCCATTGCCTCCCTCCCACTGATCCCCTAACAGCAAAGCAGTACTTCGACATGTTTGTCTCCCGGAGAGACGAAGAAACAGCGGCTCGCAAGCCGTTGTTTGGCCACCCCTAGCATAGGCATTGTATATTTTGCAAGTTCATTGTTGTATATGATGTCCCTAGTACTGTTTATTCACTGCAAATAACCGTCACTTTACGTAAAAATCTGGTCCATACACTTGTCTGTATGGAAGGTAGAGAGTCTTTTCGATTTACAGAAGGAGCTAAGAAAATGAGGCAAGCAAGGCATCACTTTGAATCCCAGGACACAATCTTTTCAGAATTCATTTTTGAGAGATTTCTGGTATGAAAACATGCTCGCACTACATGAAATCACAATTCACCATGAGCTTCCAATTTCACTACCAAAACCCTTCAGAACCTCCGCATTGACTACCAAAAACCCTCCAGAACCTTCAATTTATAAAAATTATCAAATTTACACCCGGAAACTCCATGCTAAGCATCATGCTCATTGTCTTGGGCCATTTTTACTTCAAGTGATATTTAATTTGCTGCTAGTTTTATGTAAACTGCAATGATTGGTTCTTCCACTTGCAGCACAAGAAAAGTTGTTGTGCAGGATTTCTTATTCAAGGCTTCTTTCATTTGGACTAAATGATATGAATCTATGTATGTCATTGAGCTGAGTGTTGTATATCAGCATATTTACATGTGCTATATGTATTGCTTGATATATGTTACTTGATTTCACTTTGCGAAGCTCGTGTCAATATAAAATGACTATGTATGTCAAAGACTGGACACCGGTTCAATCTCACAATATAGGGGGTGTCATGCATTGTAGATGAGCTCCACCGGTTCAGTCTTGAGCTCACATGGTGGGCTAAGTTGACATACTCAATAGGAAAACGATTTTTTTCAACAAAGTTTCCCTGAGGAAATGCCCACCAAAAAACTTCACTCGTAGGCAAAATGACCTTGTCATTCTCTCAAGGGGAAAGGCGAGTCCTAAAAACGCAAAAATATAACAAAAACGTTTATTTTTCAGAAATTTCCTATTTGGGTGCCATAAGTATCAAAAAGAAAAAATAATAATTTCATTGCAAGGAACGCGCCCGAAATCTCCCCAAAGGAGAAAACTGAGGTCGAAATTGGCGCTCTCCTCGCTCCGCCATATTGTGCCCATTCACGGCCCTTTCGGTCTCGTTCGAAAGCTTGTTTCTCTGTCTACATTCTTGGCGCTATTTAAAATGGCATCCCTCTGGTGGCTACACTCTAAGAAAAAAAAAGGGTCTAAGTGGGTGTATCATGCTTCACTTACACCCACTTCACGGCAGAGACACCTGGCAGCCATTCAAATGGTGTACTTGTACTCCCATCATTCGTATCCTCTTTCAAAA
>JAZHYW010026010.1:0-44408 GCA_037355805.1 Ixodes ricinus | reverse complement strand
AGCTCCTTGCTCTAGTATCCTTTATGTACAAGCACAAAACTATAAGGCCGTTTGGGAATTAAGTATCGTTTAGCCTTCGCTGCGGTTCAACATAAGGTGAAACAGAGTGTATAAAATCGTGGTACCGACACGTGCACCGCCCGAAGTGAAAAAAAGGCGGGCTGCGCGATTTTTTCGGATAACTCGACTACAGCGCCGCCACGAACTGTCAATACACGCGCCTGACGTTGCCGAGCCGCTCCAGTCCAACACTACTCCAAGTATTCCAGTACACCGTAGTCCGGCACTACAAAGGATGTCATCACCCTAATGCCCGAGTCCCACTAGAGCGACAAACAGGAACAAAAAGACAACGACAAGCCTCAAACCATACTCAAACACGTGCAGCATGCACGCGATGGTACCTTCGTAGGCTTGCTGTCCGGTGCTCGCGGAGAGGCCCGTAGCTCTGAAGTAGGGTGCCCACATGTTCGGTCTGTCTCAGGATGAAGACATCCATTGTTGCATTGAATGTTCAGCGCGTGACGCTCTCGCGCACCGTGCGTGACTGGGTGCCAAATCGTGCTCCTGCATTAGCCAAAGCTACGCGCTCGATCTGATTGACACCGATTGCGCGTACTTCAAAATGCATAAAAACGATTGGGCGTAAAATGGCTGAGATGTCACCACTCAAGCAAAAAGCTGCGTGTGTATGAAGGCACTCTACTCTGCAGTGGGGATCGGTGGCCGAGTGGGCTAAAGCGCACACCCAGCTCGACGCGCGTGGAGCGAAAGCTCGCGCTGAAGAACCCAGGGATCCCGGGTTCAGGCCCCACCCTGCCCGTTTCGACCTGGATGAGCATCGTACCGGCGTGCGGTCGTGTATCACTACTGCGTGGTGCACGTTAAAGACCCCAGGCCAGCGGTTGTACCGCACTGGCTAAATTGCGTTCATCTACAGCGAGTGACTCGTCCGCAACCTTAAATGGCTGACCAACTACACGCTGTACAAATATCCCCACAACCCAATTTTTTCTACTCTGAAGTTTTGGGCAGCGCTCCAGGCGAGGAAATAGAACAATTTGGCTCGCGTTTCGAACGCTCGTCATAACGCTTCCCCACTAAGATTTTTATACTCCGTTCCATTATACGTGCCAGCGTAGCAGAGGCTACAAAAGCGAGCTCCAAGCCTTCAGTGTGTCAGTCAAGCACGCGCGCTCATGCAGTGCGAACATCGTTTAGGGAACGTGCTTTTGCAAGCTTCGGCTTCGGTATCACGTAAAGCGAAACCTGTACCCTGTTGAGGGAAACATCAGTGCTCGCGGAAGCTATAAAGGAAAGCAATACAAATATTAAAGCTAAAGGAACGTTTAATAAGGTGCTCTAACCGCAAGCTGCAATTTTTTTTTCTTTTTTTTTTCGGACGTTTTGTTATTGCGCATCTGGCAGAGGCTGAGATATGCTTTGTATTCGAGCATGGCATGTGCAAAATCGAGCGCTACAGCGCCACGTAGCTGGTGCAGCCAGCATAACATGGTCGCGTCCTGAGGACGCGCTCGCGCCTCCTGCCCCGGAGCAAGAAGAGTCTAGTGAGCAGGAGTGGTTGCAAGCCTGCCAAGGATACCTTCGCGTGTATGATGCGTGGGTTTGAGGCTTGTCGGTGTCTGTTGCATCTGCTTTGTCGCTCTGGTGGAACTCGGGCATAAACAGAAGGACGTTGAGGCACCCGAATCTCCTCTTAGTTTCCACGCATATTAGGGACGTGCGCGACCAAAAGCGTCGCTGCGGTCGGCTTTTCACGATATAGCCCAGATATGGGCATAAGAGCATTCCATTGTGCTGAAACACCCGAGACTGGCTGGGAAAACTCTTAAACAACTCAACGCAGAAAAGACAGAGAAAGAAGTCAGTCAGACGACGTATTGAGACGTCGTCTGATTGACTCCTTTCCCTGTCTCTTCTACTCTTGGTTGTTTAAACGTTTTTTTATACCCAGCCTCAAGTGTTTTAACATAATATTCAACTTACACCAGCTCCCCTGCGCCCTCACTTTGTTTTCTGAGCATTGTCAGATTGGTCAACTTCGACGGTGTTAGTTTTGGAATGCGACGGCTCCTAGTTTCCATTGTGCTTTTTAAACACACCACCGAGGCTGTGTTCGCAGCTGATGGTAAGTAGTCAGTGTAACAACTCGTGACGCCACGGCGAAGCAAATCCTGATCGTGACGTCACGAATGGATACCTCGAGAGGACGTCACGGAAACATCTGGGCGCTAACAGGGCGGGCTCATACATAAAGCCCTTGATGTGTTTGGTTGCAAAGTTCAAAAAGGCGTCAATGCACCGAGATCCATGCCTAGTGCAGCTCTTGGAAGCGAATGGTTATGCTCGACTTAAATAAGCGGCCCAGCGATATGCGTAGGTCCACCAGCTCGTGACACGTGTCTCGCACGTTCGTAAAACAATGCTTGGTGTTACTTGCGAGAAATGTGAAGCATGAATTTTATCACGGGGCTTTAATAGTGATTGCGCAGCAAGCGCCACCGAGCGGATGCGTCACTAAAAATCGTCGAGCGTTCCAGGAAGCTTGGCAACTGACTTCAATCGAGTTACGCTGGGGAGAGGTAGCTCATTTCTCCATGAAAGTTCCGCCGGTTCCGCTCCTGTGTAGACGCTGTAGACACGAGCAAGATTGCAGCCGCCATTGATGACCTTCTTTTGTCTTACCGAGTTGCCGAGCCACTGGAGCGTTGACGAGCCTCCACAAGTACCAATGCTGGTGAGAAGAACACCGTACAACCTAAAATGGCGATAGCCTGTTCTGCCGTGGCAATGATGAAGTTAAGTAAACGGAACAAAAGAAAATAAAAAACGGAAGGTCGGTTGTGGCGGCGCCCACGCATAGCTGCATCAAAGCGTCGATACCGACAACAATTCGAGCTTTCGCTTCTGATCGAGCAGAGCGCGCGATTGTGAAAAACCTTCTTCGAAAAGACCTATCACTTAACACATATAATGGGGCGCAGTACTGCGTCGTTCACTACAGTTGCTGACAGGTTAAGGCTAGGGGTGCTCCGGCCATTTTTTGGGCTACTCTAAACAAATTGCATTTTCCGACTACCTGGACTTCAGTCGTCACGGTATGCTATTTATTTTCTCCAATTCAAAATAGCAATAGAGAAAACCGTAAATGAAGTTTATGCCGAAACCATCATTCGAAGTTTCGCGGTCTCTTCAGTGGTGCGATGTCACATGATGGTACAGACTTTCAGGTCGCATGTGGTCTTAAACAGAGTATGTCAAGCGTTTTCTGCGTGCTTCCATGCGAATCAGTTGCCAAACATTCTTTTCCACCATAAAACGTCTTGCTAAAGTTGAGAAATGCGTTTACTCGCCCCCTTTGTACTATTTCTGTCGTCACAATTCAATGTTGCCGTGTAGGGGCTCCCAGTTTGAGGAAACACGATGAAAACGAAATTCGAAAATTCAATAACTTCGCGATTTTTTTTTCTTTTTCACACAATACTTGGGGAACTCGTAGAGCCATGTCTATCTGTGTGTTGAGCTAATTTCTGAAGCAAATCAGCGACCATGAAAAAATCGCCGGAGTACCCCTTTAAGCACTGTAGTGGAAGCTCCTCCTCACCTTCTTCCCACTTTAGCAAAGCGGACGCTAGAGAGGAGACGACCCCTCTCCAACGTTCGCTCTGCCAAAGTAAGAAGTGGTGGGAGGAGCTTCTACTTGACTCTTATAACCTGTCACCGGCTATAGAAAGCTTCGATCAGAGTATCGGCACTCTTTTTCACCACTGCTTGACGCAAAAGGGTAAAGACGGGAGCAGAAGGTGTCAAATCCTGGGCGCTCACATCGGCTATCCCGAGAGAAAGAACGAGAAAGAGAGCGACGGAAGAGCGCTGGAAAACAAAAGCCAGACAACAGGTTAGGCGTGTTCGTTTTTCCGGGACGAGTTCAAGTTGCTCGAGCGCTTGTCGACTTTATTTAGTTGTATACAATGCGCGATTCCGGTGTTTCCCTTCAAAGTAGGCCAGAAAGAGGAATAAGCTACAGACCTTAAAGGTGATGCTTTGTTGATTCTTTGCGCATATTGAGGCGTCGCTAGGGATATCGCCGGCTAAAAAAATCACGCATAAAAAAAACTAAGCGCAATGTCACGACGCTTTTACTGTACGTGATCGGTTCAGTCGGTGATATCAAACGCACAAAGCAAATCCAAGATAGTCGAGGCATCGCTCTTCCTTTGTTGGCAATCTCTTAGCAAGCATCAAGATGACGGAAAGTGCTGCTTGCATTTTCTGTCAGGCACGCCTATCGAAGCTGATGACAGCAGGCAACGTTGATTCTGCGCAACTTTATGGCTAATGTATCGTCATTCCGAATCGCAGCTTATCCGGAGGGTCTGGAGTGCACCGCAAAATACATTTAGCACGTATCCCATACAGTGTCGGCGCTTTTCGCGCTTTACTTACATGGGGCTTTAAATTAGCACCTGAATCTTACCACCTAAAGGCCAACGAGCAGCCAGAAAGGCTGCTCGTCGGCCTTTCTGTTAACGTTAAGGCCCGTTCATACACGTGCAACCGAGTACGGCCGAGAGAGACAATACCGATTTCTGCTTCTTACGACGTCTTAGGACCAGCTTCGCAGCAGCGGACCCGGTCCTAAGACGTCGCAAGAGGCTTAAAAACGTCTTGTCTCTCTGGTCGTTATCGGTTACAAGTGTGTGAACGAGCCTTTAGGGAGTGATTTTAAGTGGATTTAGCGAAAGTATAAACAGTCGTTTCATGGCCCCTTTAAGGTCCTAAATGCGGAATGCGCATCATAAATATATATTGCGGTAATTATTTCTAGTGTTTCGCCACTACCACTGAGCAAACCTGAGTTGCCGTAGGCAATGGCGGCTCAATGTGCGCCAGGGATAACGCTGCTTCTTGTGCCTCCTTCCTTTTCACACGTATCCGGTACGCCGATGGTGAAAATAGGCAAAACTTGTTACAACATTAAGTGCAGAATGTAATTATTGCGTGCAATTTGATAGTAAATATGTGCATCGAACGACACTTTACAAAATAAGGTAAGAAACGCGGTGAAACGCGACGAAGAAAGCACGAATAGAACGCATTCGCCAAGGCTCAGAGGATTGAGAAGAGCGACTAGTTGAAGCCACCTATGGAGGCTGAGTCACGTGGTTCCAGGATGGCAGCGCCCGTGCGGCGGAGGCTGAAAAGGTATATACAAATATAGTTAGATTAAAATTAACGCAGCTTAGAAGCAGACAATATGAAGCTTGAGAACAACTTTCACGCGTTCAGCAAGCTTTTCGTTTAAGCATGGTACAACCCTAGTGAAAGGCTTCGAAAACATATTCGGTATTCGATTGGAAAATAGTTGGCCAAACACTACGCACTTTGAACATAGTTACAGTTGCGCGCACAAGGACAAGGACAGAGAAGAGGAACACGTAGACGACGGACAAGCGCACACTCACAACTCATGTATTAACGAACGAGGAAAAGAAAGTGGTACAGAACACGGAATTCGCTTGCCCAACTGTTTACTCTACTACAGTTTATTTCTTGTACATCGGGCTCTTCTTCTGTCTCCTGCAATCTTCCATTCCTTAACCCTATTCTTCTCGTCAACCTGGCCGCCCAAAGTGTGTGCAGCGCCCGTGCAGCCTCCTGGCACATCAAACAAGATACCTGTCCTGTTGAACTTCTTGGACTGAGTGGCTATCTTACACCCTCTGTAGGGCAAGTGAGAATGGTTTGCAAAATTTTAAGATCTGAGTACTGGCGCCAGGCTGGATTCTTCAAAGACTGCCTGTGGGTTGCCTGTGGGGTCAGTGGGGGCGATCTGTACCGGCAACGACGATCCTTTTCTGAAATGAATAGGACATTGAGTAATGTTACTGAGTTTTTGTGGCAGCGAGTTCGACAAAACCTCCCCAAAAAGAAGAAAAATACCTGTTACAGCTGCAGGGAGGTTTACCAACCTCGGGGATGTTGGGGTACCTCAATCCCTTCAATCAACCTTGGATCTTGGCCCCAAGTTTTGCTTTCAACCGAACCTGCGACCTCCGGAGCTACTTACTTTGGCAAGAAAGGTGGCGTACAAGACTGATGAGAAGATACGACCTCGATGTATATCCGAATGTGTTGAAGCTATTTCTGGTTCGGGAAAGTCCAGACCCAGGATCCTAGGCCTCTGGTTAACTTCTTGGTTGACAACCAACAGTGTGTTTTGGAGGCCGATAGAGAAGGCACCTTCGTGATAATGCCTGAAGGCATGTATAATGAAAAAGCCTGCGCAGCAGTACAAAAGAACTTTCGACAGGTGCAGATTGTGATGAAAAAGTGAAGAGCCAGGCTCTCAGTCCGTGTGAACGCCTCACGTTAACACAGTTAGCTGCCAACATAAGAAAAACTGAAGAGCTGCACTTAGAAACCTTCTTCAGTTTTTTACTTAGAAATTTAGAAACACACAAGGAAGCACGCCCATTCCGAGCTATTGTCACTGAAAGAGGTTCGTGGCAACGGCAAGTGTCGACATATCTCCAAAAACACCTTTCAGGGTTAAAAATAACGACCCCCTTTTTGATGAGCAATTCGGAGGCCGTTCTTGAATTTCTGAAGAAAAATGATTTTAACAATCACAGTGTCTTCAGCGTGGATGTTCAGGACCTCTTCTACTCACTTCCCCATGATTCCTTGCTTGTCTCTGTCAGGTCCTGCATTGAGTCACATGATGAACTTTCGTTCCGGAACTCAACTGGGGTAACCTTAGAAAGTTTCCTAGAACTTCTCCTTTTCTATCTTAATTCCACTTTCATAAGGTGGCAAAATGGGGTTTATTTGCAAAAGTCGGGTGTGTGCATTGGCTCATGTGCAGCACCGGTTTTAAGCGATATTTTTCTTTCGGGTGTTGACCATGCTATCGAGTCTTCCATTGATCCTACGACTGTTACAAAAGTGTTTAGATATGTCGACGACTTCCTGCTGGTGTACAAAAAAACAGTCGATGATGATGTTGTCTGTAAGACAATGGACATTTTCCACAAATGTGGTTTAGGACTTGTCTTTACCTGTGAAACGCCAAAGGAAGGAATTTTGCAATTTCTGGACCTTTCGCTTTCCCTGCTACCCAATCACCTGTGCTGGACCTTTTCACCTCGTTCCAAGAAAGGCATCCTAAACTACACGTCCTCTCACTCCAAAGTCGTTAAAAGGGGTATAGCTATGTCATGCCTTACAAGCGCCTTAAATAAGTCTTGTTTTCATACCCTCCAATGTAGTTTTGAAGCTCAAATTGAGAGGCTGACATCCTCGGGCTTTCCAATGCAGGTGCTGACTGAGGTAGTGGGAACACTGGTCAAGAGAGTGAAGGGAGCTCAAAAACCTAAGCCCACTTTTGACAAAAAAAGAATTGTGGTCGTCCCGTATATGCATAAAATTTCCCACAATCTTAAAAAGGTGGCTAGCCGGTACGGGGTCCCTTTAGTGATGTCAGCTCCCCAAAAAATGGCTCAAATTTGTCAAAAAGTCCATGCTAAGGTAAACAATTAAAAAAAACATATGTGCCACAAGAACCACTCCCACTTTTATGTGCCCTGCTCCCTGAGTGTAGTATGTAGTATCCCTCTTTCATGTGGTAAAAGCTACGTTGGACAGACCGGACGGTGTGTGAACGACCGGCTACGAGAGCACAATCTCTCTCTAAAGTCTACGGTGGGGGCCATCTACCTCTGCACTGTAAATCCTGTAATTGTACGCCATCCTTAGCGAAAACCAAGATAATAGGCAGGTACCGAGAAAAACACACCAGAGAGATTTTTGAAGCCTTTATTATCCTAAGCATGGGCGAGCGATGTGTTAGCTTTCCGTCTGTTTCACTAACAGAGGAGGAAATTGCCTTCTTAAAATCTTTTTCGTGTGGGTAATTTTACGTGTCACCCCTCGAGCCCTGGGGCCTGTGGTTCCTCGTGCCTGTGTGGCCAACGCTCGAGCGGATTCCGCGTTCTGTACCACTTTCTTTTCCTATTTCGTTAATACATGAGTTGTGAGTGTGCGCTTGTCTGTCGTCTACGTGTTCCTCTTCTCTGTCCTTGTCCTAGTGTGCGCAACTGTAACTATGTTCAATATCTACCAACTCGCCCAACTGTCTACTCTACTACGCACTTTCGATTCGCTTCGCACTCAAATTCCACTATTCTCGCATGCCTAAAAATAACAATATAAAAAAGGCGATTACTAGTTTGTGCTAACTGCGTCACGCACTGTATTTTGCTGCAATCAAGATTTGAGCCCTAAGCAATATATAACTCCTTGCACTCGTGTGATGACCTAAGTCGTAAAAGTAAACATTTCGGCGGAACTCCGAAATGTTTACTTTTCATGGCCTAAGTCATGTTGGAAACATGACCTAAGTTGTATTGAAAGCTTTTGGAAACTCCGAAAGGCACCGACTGAAAGTGACTTTTCCGCTCAAAACTGTACCGTAGCTTTTGCTGTCAAGTGAGGCAACGGAGGGGCACTGTGGCAAGCACCTGAACCCTTTGACCCTTTACGTTCCCCCGTCACCTGAAAAAAAAAAACGAGATATCATAAAGAGAAAAGGGCAGGTTGTTGGAATAAAATATTGTGAAATAAAATAAAATAAAATAACGAATGAATAATTGAACAGTAACAGAGCCTTTTATGCATGAATCAAGTGTGTACAAGCTTAACCCTATTAAATATACCCCCCCTCTAATCTATCAGATTCACCCATCGAAACAACCAGCACCGTCGGAACTTTGTATGTCGATTGCGAGGAGTTTTCCCCATCTTCAAAATATTGCTCTAAAGGTAAAATAGCTTTAATTTTCGCGCTACTCGTCCTGTCCAATAGTAGTCGCAGAGAAGAAGAGCGCTTTGTTTCAGCTTATGGATGGTGACTTCAGCCACCATCCATCAGCCACTTCCCAAGTTTGCTCATCACCACTCATTCACTGCAACGAGGTCAGGCGAGATTACGTCGAGCTTAAATCAGGTGGATGCGCCTAAAAAATATTTTACGCAGTTAGTTCTCAATAAACTTGTTGCAAATATCCCAAAAGTGCCACGCGCGTAGAGCGCAACCTGTAGCATATACCACGGGACGCTAAAGTGAAAGAGAGAAGGAGGTAGCACCATCACCTCCTAGATGGAACACTTTCGTGCTGGACATTCAACGCTACCCACCGCGGAGGACCGCGCTAGGCAGAGATTGGACACAAGTTCACCGGGGACGTGTCTAATTTCTGCCCTACATTGGCCTCCTTAAGTAGATAGCGTAAAACAAAAATCAAGCACTGCGGCCTTGCTCACCTACCCTATAGCCCGCTCGCTTTAACTGATTTTGGTCGTCTGCTAGGAGCCGGTTTTATACAGCCAGTTCCCAGAAATCCTTGAAGCGGAGGTGGTGTACGTCCTCGTCCGCATTGTAAAAGTCAATCTGTGTGTGATGAAGATATCAATTTAGCGCAAAGTGAAGAGCGAAGCGTGTTGCTACAGTATTGCGGCTTGACAGGCCTGCTCATTGCGGAGCAGCGAAGGGCCAGTCCGAGACGTTGAAGATCCTGGCACAGCACGGAGCAAACCTGTACATGAGGAACCTGCGGGCGACCTTCCACTCCACGAGGCCGTGCAGTCTGGACGAAAAGGTGAGGGTCGTCGTGACGACGCTCGCATCTTTGTCTTCCGAAGGTTCCGAACTGAAATAACGAGTAAGGCAAAAATAAGGCCGGATACGGGTGAGTTTTTCCAGCGCCCGCTCATGGATCAGTAAGTCGAAAGCACGTAAAGAAGATCATTGAACGTACAAAGAGACCTAGCTAATCATAAAAACAAACTCCAACGAGAGTTTTTTGTTTGTTTTACCAAGTATTTGTACGCCGGTGCCATTATCGTTTTTCGCGGTAGTCACTGACACTTTGAGGGCGTAGAAACTCCCAATCACCTTTATCGCTTCGCGATTATGAACTCCGAAGCCGTCTCAGAATAACAAATCGCAAATCAAGGAGCGTGAACATGAGCCCCTGTGGTGTACTTAAGATGTCAGGGGCCATGACTATGGTCATTGACAGCTAAAGAAGTGGAGGGTATGGCGAATTCTGAGTATCTCGTTATTGCTCCATAGCCAATAAAATGCCGCGTTATCCAATAAGAACGTAGAAGAACAAATCACGAAGCAAAACGCGGGAACATATTTGGCCACGCCCCACGTTCTTTAAGCTTTCAGCCACCACAGTTTTATCTATACTCGTTTTCACATCAAGAAAAAAGAAAAGAAGTTTTTGCTCATCGTTTATACGCAGTGCGAAGTAGATCGCAATATGTGTCTGTCTGAGGAAAAAGAGATTCTTTTGGCGTTTGAAACGTGTACGTCTTGATAAGATAGCATTGATCTAATATAATAAGGCACCCCATATATCTTAATTATCTACATAAAGGAAGAATTGCTGATGCTGCGCGAGGAGCCGGACTTTTATTTTTTAATGGTTCTTGTGGTGAAAATTAGTATAAGTAACGTGGCATTCTAATTCTGGAGAGTGGCATGCTTAGCACTTTGCTCTACTCGCCTGACGACACTCTCTAAAAAAATCTGGAAAGTCCTTTTCCCGGCAATCCATATGTGGGAGCCGATCACTGCAATCCATGAAGGGGGCTCGGTGAATGGCGAGGTTGAAAATACGTTTAAACGTCACGTTCGGTATCACATCCTAGTGTGTGTGTGTGTGTGTGTGTGTGTGTGTGTGTGTGTGTGTGTGTGTGTGTGTGTGTGTGTGTGTGTGTGTGTGTGTGTGTGTGTGTGCGTGTGCGTGTGCGTGCGTGCGTGTGCGTGTGCGTGTGTGCGTGCGCGTGCGCGTGTGTGTGTGCGTGTGCGCGTGTGGGTGTGTGCGTGCGTGCGTGTGCGTGTGTGTGTGTGTGTGTGTGTGTGTGTGTGTGTGTGTGTGTGTGTGTGTGTGTGTGTGTGTGTGTGTGTGTGTGGTCTCTAAGCATATGTTTAGCCTCGCCATTCGCCAAGCTCCTCAATAGATTGCAGCGATCGGCTATCCCAAGTGCTTTGCGGGTAGCAGATGCTCCATATTTCTTAGCGTGTATCATCAGCCTGCTTTACTGGGCTGCTTCCACTGCATTATTGGGTTTGCGTTAAACGATAGAACCATTTATAATTGTTGCCCATCGTTACAAGCGAAACATCGTTTCTTTTAAGTACTCTCTTTAGCACACGAGATTACTGCGTTTGCCAGTGGTTTGGCTATGCGCACAAAGCTCTCCTCAATGTACAAACAGCAACCGACCCGTTCTGAATGCGCACAACTGACACACTCGATCATTCTGGACAATTTAGTGGGGCTAATTGCTACGTCGCTTGGTCCGTGGTTGAAAGGTCACCATTTAAGAAAACGTCCAAAGTTTTCAATTGATTACATTTTGGTTGTTGAAGTTCACTATCTGTAGCTTTATATTTGATAGAATTTGCCGTGACGCAACGGACCGTCATCCCTTTTCTGACAGACTTAGTGCAGTGGCTGCTGGAGCTGCAGCCGTCGGCCGTCAACTCCCCGAACAACAATGGCCGCTCGGCGCTGCACGTGGCCGCCATCGCCAACAGCGTAGAGATGTGCAAGGTGCTTATGGACAAAGGGGCCGAGGTCAACCCCGTCATGCGCAACAACAAGGTAGGCGGGCTGGATGACGTCACACTGCCCTTAACAGCAGCAATACCACATAGAAGATAACCCAGGCAGCGGAACACTGTTGGGCCAATGTTGGCACAATATTAGAATGATTGGATTCCAATATTGGACCCAATATTGGGGCTCAACCCGCTCCAACGTTGGACCAATGAAGTTTCTGATATTGGGCCTCATGACGATCCGGTGTTACATCCATTATTATTCCAATATTGGCATTCCAATTTAACCAATTAAATACTAATATTTCTAAGCAATATTACTGCCATAATTTCTGATATTGGATTCCAATAATAATCCAGCATTTCCAATATCGGTGTCCAATGATAGGCCGCAATTTCAGATATTGGTATCAAATGATACACCAGGATTTTCAATATGGGTATTCAATATTACGCTACTATTCCCGCTATTTTTATCTGATGATACATATTTGTAGTGCCATAATGTTAACGAATTATATTATGGCTTTTCAATACTTGCAATCCAATCACACACCAATTTCTCCAATGTAGGTAACCAGTTGCATACAAGTTTTCTACAATATTGGCAACCAGTGATGGATGATTGTTCTAGTATTGTTATTCATTCCTGGCCCAGATTTTCGAAGTTTGTAATTTAATATTAGCCCAGCTTTTATAGGTATGTTAAGGAGAATAAACTCAAACTGCGCCAATAATGGCCACCTTTTCAAGCAGAGTTTTGACAATTGCTTGTGCAAAAACATTCTTCATTAATAGCTAATATAGATACTGACGAACGAGCATTTATCGTATCATATATATATAGACTTTTTATACAGTTAATGACAGATAATATAAATGTGAAGTCATCTATGTTTGCCTTACCTTAAGAGACATACACACGTCAAATTTTTTAATGATCCTCATTTATTTCTTTAGTGACATCCCCTCGTTGCAAAACTAATGAATGTCCGCCCTATTTGTCGATTAAAAATCAGGCAAAGTAATGGAGAAGACAAATTAATATCCATTTGAAGAATCAACATTAAACTTAGCTACAAATGAACACAGATTTTAAGAAACCGTGCTGCCTTGGAAAACTTCCTCCCCAAAATGTAAGGTGTTTCAGCAGGATTCCCAGCTTGATGATGCCTCCCAAGTCGCGAACTGGAAAGAGTTACGAAACACAATTAAAAACTTCGCTCGAGTAGTAATTCGTCGAAAGGAGTTATACGTTCCGGAAAAAAGAGCAACAACATAAGAGAAGGTGATCACCTGCGAAAACCGCAAAGGCGTTTTTCCTTCTGAACAAGCCAGATGGGGCAGGTAGCCGACGCACAGCGAACGTGATGTCCTGTGAACAAAGAAAATCAACAGACAATGAAAATATAGGTCCACGGAGTAATATTTGGCCTTCAATTGAACGAAAGGACCTCTCAGGCATCACAGAGATAAAATACTTAGGAATGGTAACTGTTTCCGTTTGTTAAACTTCTACAAAAAAGCAAATAAGAAAAAAGAATATTACAGAAGCCTTTCCAGGGGGAAAAATAGGACGATCCGTTTGACTTCAATAGCGATTGGAATAAGGTAGATGTATCTTCTCAGTTATACGCATTCGTGTGTACGTTAGACCATAGCCTCCTCGATATTCACAAAGCCTGGCAGTTCGACGACGGAGCCACAGAGTGCCCGGTCGCAGATTCGGAGCGCGAGGATCTGGTAGCACAGAGCATTTCTCGGGGAATCCGTAGTCAGCGCACAGCTTTTGCAGCGGCGAGGACCCGAAACATGGTTTTCAAACCCGAAGAGAAAAGAAGCGGTGGCCCGAGGAACGCGAGGGAGCACGAGCGGATATTCTATATCGCTCGGGACAAGTGTGTTTCGGCGTCTCGCCGCAGCGGGGCGCCCGTTGCATGCCTCTTGTCTGCCGCTCTACCTTTTCACTTTCGGCGGCCGCGTCTCGTGGCGATCTTCCAGGCTTTGTTAGTATAGAGGAGGCTATAATTAGACACGTCATCACAAACTGGATTAGTTTACTTGGACCAATAGAAAAACGCAGCTTTATGAAATTCGAACTGGTACACCATTGGCGTGTTTTAGCGAAGATGTCGTGCAATCAATGCCCAGTTGTGTTGGAAAATTATCAGTATTTAATAGAAAAAAGTCCCAATTAATCTGGACCCACATCGTTCAGTGTCTCTTTTTTTAGGGCCCTTTATGCTAATGAGCACTGCTCCCTTGACGGTCCCTAACTCTTTCTTTTTTCGATCGGTCTGAACAAAAACGTATACGTGGTCAATCGTTAGTTATAGAAATTGGAAGAAAGCACAAATAACCTCGAAAATGGGAAGCGAGAAAATTTGTAAACAACTGCGTGGTTACGTGATGTTTGATCGGGAAAAAAGACAGGGTAAACGAATCTACTTATTAGTACATAGAAGATATCAGTTTATCCAGTAGGGTGCCAATGACTGCCCAAACTTGGAGAACATTGGAAGCACATTGGCACTTAACTTGAAGTAGTATAAAATTTATCTAATGTGGTGCCAATGGCGACCAATCTTGGACAACAGCGTATGCCCATTGGCACTCTATTTTAAATGGTGTCCAATTTAACCAATGAGGTGCCAATGACAACACAATATTGGAAAGCACTGGAAGCCTATAGGCACTTCACTTGAAGTGGTATCCAATTTATTCAATGGCGTGCCAATGACTGCCTTATATTTGACAACATTGGATGCCCAATGGCACTTTATTGAAAATGTTGTCCAATTTAACCAATGGTGTGCCAATGACAGCAAGATATTGGAAAACATTGGAAGCCCACTGGGACTTCATTGGGTTGCATCTAATTTATCCAATGGGGTGCCAATGACTGCCCAATATAAAACATGGGAGTCCTAATTGGAACTTTATTGGAAGTGGTATCCAATTTATCCGGTAAGGTGTCAAGGTCCGTCCAATATTGGGCGACATTGGAAGCTCATTGGCATCATATTGGAAGTGGTTTCCAATTTATCCGATGAGATTCCAAGGGATTCCCCGATATTGGTCATTGGGACGATAAAGGGGGCCAGTAATGGCCTTATTTTTCCAAGACATTTCCAATATTTGTTACTGTCAGAGCACAATGGGCCGACGATGACCCTCTGTTTTCCAAGATTGGCCGAATTGCCTGTGCTGCCTGGGAAAACTGTAGCCTTCTCCCCGAAGTGTCATCGCTGGTATGCCCACGCAACGCCGCCTACCTTGCGTCAAGCGTCAGCATTTACCTGTTTAGTTGATAACTGAGTTAAATTGCATTAATCTTTCAATATAAAATGCATATTCCACATTTCGCTACTAATTTTGATAGCCACAGAAAGCACCCTACAATTCCGAATTGTGGTATTAGCGCGCATGGTTACATCTGCCTATGGGCTTGCATATAGAAGCCAAGGTTAATAAATAGGTGAGTCTAGTTAACGTTATGCATGATTCTAACTGGAGACGACGGACGACAAAGGGACAAGAGACAAATCCATAGGTATTGTGATATCGCTTCAGGCATTTAGAGAGCTACTTTTGCCTTCCGTATTTTATACATTTTGAATTGGTGTTTGTTTTCATGAAAGTGAGTTTCTGTTTTGAAATGTTAATGACCTATATCTGCATTTCGCAATAAAAAAGACCGTAAAACATCGTAGCTTTTTTAAGTTTCCTTACATGTGGCAGGGACGCGTAGACAGTAATTACAAGAAATAACATATAAACACATTCGGTTTAGTCAGGTGTCAGCTAGTGCCAACCGTTACATCCAACACAGACAGGCAAAAGACATATAAGCAAACGCTGAAAATGGTCCGCAAAAAAATCCCAAGAAGTCGGCTCGTGAAGTCAGTTGTCGCACGAGCAGTTTGACGGAATTGGTTCCTTCAGAGTTAGCCAAGCCCTCGGACCTGGCACGGACCTCGCCGGACTAGGAAAAAACAAGAATAGAAGGGGTTTCAAATCTCCATAACTGTGGTACGACAGGTTTACGGATTTATTTATGACGTGATACGCAACATTCCTCAGGTCCGCGGACTTCTCCTCGGACACGTTCCCGTGGTCCGCGGACCAGCTCTTGAGTTTTGCATGACTTTTTTGCCGGGAACATGGCGGATTTCGAACTTCAATAAAGGTGATGTCACCGATTTCGCAGTGAGCTTGTCCGGGAACAAGTCCACCGTGTGACTACACCTGAGGCAAGAATGACAGTTAAAAAAAACGTAGGGCTCTGTTCGAGGCGCGCCAACATCCCGATGACGCTTAATATTGATAATATGCGAGTTTTATATGCCAGTACAATATCCCCCATTTACGAGCGGTTAAAACACGTAAAAAAGTAGAAGTGCGCAGACTCTAAGACGTGTTTTCTTTATTATTGTCTCATCTTTATTAGGCAATAAAGGTTTTGTTGCTCTTCCCCAATTTCTAAACTTTTCGAGCCTATGCTTTGAAAGCTAGAACAAAACTACCTTTGTACCAACACATGAAGAGATTAAGTAAAGCGAAAAGTATTTATTGAAAGTCGCACTAATTACTTGGCCCTCACTTTATTTTTATCGTCTACATCAACAGGTAGTTACTGATTCAGTGTTAGTGAATTGTCCTTGACGTCTATCTTGAATTACAAATGCCCTTTGTTGCTTTGGCACGTGAGCCCCCAACAGAAAAGTGCCGATGCCGTGTTCGCGTTAACAACTTCGGACAGCGTACGTCCATAAATATATGTATGAATTTATTTTTGCTCAACGTTTGAGGTTATAAATTTGGGAGAAAAATAACTGTAACTGACCCATTATTATATTTTTATTTACGCGACTGAAAAATGTGCCAAGCTATTTATTACGTAAGAATTCTTCCTAATATTTAGCCTTATAGCCAAGCACACAAAAAATATCGACTTACCTTTTCTCAGTACGAAAATCTAATTTAAAACTAGCTTTCGTCCGCTTCAATTGGATACCCCACACCAGTGCCAACTGTATCTCTAGCGTTTAGTGCAATAACTTTATGGTTTGTTGGACCACTTTGTTCAAGCACCTCGTTCAATGGGTTCTTGTTTGCAGGGTCAACTACTGACTCCCTTAGACGCTTCCCTTCAGCGCGGCAACCGGGGCTGCGCCAAATACCTCAGACTTCACGGCGCGCTTCCCTTCTGTAAAATGACGGACAGGCACGACATCGACAGATGGCTCGAGCACAGGTAAGGAAACACACAATTTTTAGGGACAACACTTTTCGGCATTGTTTCTGGGCCACGCTCACAAAGTTATGATTAAAACCTCTGGCTTCTCCCTATTTTCTTTTCATGATTTCCTACAAAGAATGAGCTATGGTGCAAACGCCAGCGTTCCTTTTATTGCTTTTAGTTCCTGACTTCTGGACAGCGCTTTTACGGTCTACATGTGTGCAATACTTGTTTTCACCGCATAAAAAACAAGTGTTGAAAGTAGTTCGTGCATATGTCGCGTGAAGTAGTTCGTACAAGATCTGCTTGTCTCTGAACAAAAATATGCTTTCGTGCATAAGACGTGTACACGTTTTACGCAATAACAAATAGGTAATAAAAAATGCGCATACAACTATTTTAATTTACCTTTTAAAGGGGTAAGTTAGAAACGCTCTGTGCAAATTTCATTTTTTGTACTACGTTTTTAGATAAAGCAAAATATGGTTTGCCTTTTTTTTGTAAATTATAACGTATTTCGTGTCCTTCATGCCTGCTTTTTTCAATCGAATTTGTCTTTTCTTTTAGTTACCAAACGCAACAATAAACTAGGGTTTGTTCGCATATAAATGAATAATAAAAATAATATTAAAGTCAGTTGATCATTCAAATAATAATTCGAACTGTCTTTATTAGCCGAGCACTGAAAGGGCGGTTCTTGTTTCTTCCTGTCCTAGTTTCAATATCAACAAGCTGCACCAGACAGAACAACTCTGCGACGCCGAAGCGCCACCTCCACATCATGTCTTGCAACTAGAGGAGCACATGGTCGAGACTAGTCGCCACGTGAAGACGCTCGAGACGTCCGTGCAAACTGACTCGGGCTACTTCGAGTCCAGGACTTCCTAGCCGGCAACGCGGGCCTCCTCACCGAAGCCAACGTTGCAGCCATCACGAAGCAGGGGACCATAGTCGAAGGAGGTCGCACCCTGAAACAGGCCATCATCACCAACGTCTACGTGCGAACATCAGGAGCAACCAGAACTCATCAGTCCAAACGGAGAGGGAAGCAAGCTGACGAAAAAGGACCACGCCATGACAACGAAGACAGCGGCTCCTGCAACAGTTCTTCGGGAGATGAACAAGAGGACCATAAAAAGACAAAAAGGAGGCATAAGGGCAGAGGCGTTGAAGCAGAAGATGGCCTGATTACGAAAACTTCAAGAAAGCAAGTTCTCTCAGACTCTAAGGGGCATAAAGTTTCTGAGGAAGTGATAATAGAGAGGAAGGAAGGAAAAGAGGGTCAAGTTGTCAAGAGGATCATTCGAAAGCCGTCTGGAAGCGACGAAGAGGTTTGGGTCAGCGGAGAGCTCGAGGACAACATGGAAACAACTCCAGAAGGGTTTACTTCAGTCAGCTTCAGTGAGCGGAAGAGCAACGAAGCGCTGCACGCGTCTTCCGGGGAAGAGCTAAGAAAGACTACTTCAAGATCGACGGAACTTTTGCGTGCGGAAAAGCAAGATTCAGGAAGGCAACCTGCAGTGTCGCCAGTGGTGGCAAAAGCTGCTGAACTGTTTATGCGACCTATTTCCGAGAAGCGGAGAGGCGGTGGCAAGCATGCAAAACCTCCAAAAGAAGAATTGAAGGAACGCGAGGAGCTAATAAAAGTCAAGCGAGATAATAAATCAAATTGAAGCGCGCAGGACGTCAAAATCAGACAAGCGATATAAGAACGAACAAGAAACAACGAATAAAAGCTCAGTCACGTCGGACGAAAAGACAAAGGGATCATTAACGAATAGGCGAGTTTCCGTGGGAGTCACTTCTTCTGGAGAAAGCAGCACTGAGAGTGAGGTTAAGGGTTCAAGAAACTTGACAAAAGGCGGCAAAACTAGGAAGCTGGCTAAGTGCCCTTCTAGGGAAACTTTAGATGACTCGGCAGATAAGGTTACAGACATTACTAAGGTCAAAAAAGAATCGAAGCAGAAACTCAAGACGCCTGGTGCTACTACAGATGTAGCTAGTAAGACTAAATTTGCCAAACTAGCCAGTAACAAACCCCACGACTCATCTAGTGAAAGTTTGGATGGAACAGATCAGAAAATCACCGACCTTAGAAAGTCAGAAAAGGGCAGAAGTTCAGATGACAAAGTTACGGAATCATCTAGCGAAAAAACTTCAGAGGCTCGTGAGAAAAAAGAATCGCTAAAGAAACACAGGGATCACCTGCAGGAGACCCCGAAACAGCCAGAAAAAAGGTTGAAGCAAGAAGTAAAATTTCAAAGCCTAGACAAGTCACACCGACAAAGAAAAAACCCGATGAAGTCTTGACGGAAAAATTTCTCGAAGTTGAGGAAACCCTATCAAAATCTGGCAGGTCAAAGGTGCACAGAGAGTACGAAGAAATTGAAGAACAAACTTCAACTAACTTTGCCGAGTTTGTCAGCGAGACCAGTATGTCAGACGGTGTGCTCGAGCAGAAAAGCGACCAGCTCTTCAAAGGTGAAGAACACGCTACTGAAAAACACATGTTAAAAAATCGAGAAGGTTCGAGAAGCAAGAAAACGCAGCGGGGAACGCAGGAAGCAGCAGAAGAGGATACCACTACTGTACAATCGAACGGTTCATCTTCCAGGAAATTAATCAGCTCGGAGCTATATGAGGAGCAAGAAGTCATAAAGGAGCACGCTACAGAATCCAAGATAGTTGAAGTATTCGAAACAGAAGTTCAGGAACACCTCACTCATCCTCAGAAACGACGTGGTTCAACTATCGGAAGGGGTCCTGTAAAAGAAAAAACTAAACCCTCAACAAGTCGGAGCCAATCAAAGATGGGGGAATCAGCTACCCCGGACGAGTTCAATCTTATTCTCGAGCAGAATTCAATGAGCCGCACTAGCCGCGAGGAGCGTGGAAGCACCGAATCGCTCCAAAGTGTGCATGCGTCCGAAGTGATAGAGAAGAGCAGCAGCGAGTCGAGGAAAGTAGTAAGCACGAAGCATGGTGAATCAAGTATCAGTCTAGTGGAAGACCACTGCACGCGTCATTCCACCAGAACGGAATCGTCGAACGGCAAGGAAGTTTTTCATCGGGAAGAAACCAAGCAGAGTACCTCAGAAAAAGGGTGTTGGAAAAACCCCGAGGTAATGAAATGGAAACTGACGTCGCTGGCAAAGATGAAACGTTTGAGGAAACGAGACTTAAGGCAAGTCACGCTGATGATGAGCTCTCAGGGCACTCTAAAGATGAACGTTCGCTACGATATGCAAACTCCCGGGGTGAGGCTTCTGAGCGCCATAGCATTCCTCATCCAGCAACTGATGGTGAAGAGAGCACTGAGCAGGAAGGAAATATCACTGCCCAGTCAACCAGCGGGGTCGAGGATAACGAAATACTTGCAAGGCAAATTCCAGCTAAGGTAGTAGAAGCAGTCTCTGATCTCTTCAGCCGAGTACAGCAGTCCTCAACTCAACAACAATTGGATCACGATGAAGCTCAGCAAAATATCGATAGAAGTTCCGATGGGGCAAAAGACTTCAATGGTCATAAGGAAAAGTTAGGTGATAAATTTGAAACTTCTGACTCGACTGAAACTGCTCATACTGACGCAGATCTTGCTGAGGTTGCTATTCCAACCACTGTTGCTGAAGCTGTTACCGACCTTTTTAATCGCGTGCAGCAGTCTTCTAGTAAAGCAGGCTTTAATGAAAATGACGACCAAACCGAGAGCGGCTTGGTGCAAGAAACTCCAATTGAAAGCTCACAAGAGTACGACGGTCCTTTGGCGCACGACATTCCAGCAACCGTTGCTGAAGCGGTAACTGATCTCCTCAGTCATATTCAGCAATCTTCTCGAAAAAGCGAGTCTATTGAGCTCAAAGACCCGAGTGAAAACACTCTGTTACAAACGAAAGCAACGGAAGAGCAAGCTGAGAAAAACGTTCTGCCGACAAAGGAGCAGGTTTCCAGTGACAGTACGACTAGCAACAAAATCAGTGATATTCCTGCTGGGGAAGCCCAGCTAGTCACAACTGACAACCTCATAAAAGGCGTAGCACCTAAACCTTCACAATCGCGAGATATGGCAAACAGTCCAGTTTTGATATCAAAAACCCTTGTTGACAAGGCCTGCGGACCCAGCGGATCGTTTCTTGTGGACGCTGGTTGCAACCCAAGACAAGTTTCTATCGATAAGACTGAAAGAAGCACAAGCCCGAATGAAAACGAGTATACTGTCGAAGTATCTTGTGAAACAGTGAAAGAAGCAACCGAAAGCATTGCCTGCAGTCCTGCGCTTCAAACGGCAGACGCTTCATGCAGTCCAGAAAACGCTACGCTGAAACAATTTGATGACGCAACTTGCAGCCCCGACCAGCCAGCACAGAAGGCAGATGCTTCCTGTAGTCCAGGTACACCTCTGCTAAAAGAAGTTGAGACAGTAGATGCGGGTTGTAGTCCCTCGGCTGAGGCGGCGTCTCCAGAGCGTGCAGATGTAGCCTCGAGTCCAATCGGAGCGGCAGACAAAGTAGATGATGGTTGTAGCCCAATAAAAACCTCAGTCGACCAAACTGATCAAGCATCGAGTCCACCTGCCGATTTCTACAAACTAGATGCTGGAAATAGTCCTCATCGTGTCGAAGTGGCAGATAAGGATGCGGCTACGAGCCCACCCGCTGACCTGACCTGCGATGCCTCTAGCACTCCTTTGTCACCACACTGGCAAAAAGTTCGAGACTCCATTGGTGTCTTGGACGTCGCCTCAAGTCCCATAAAACAAACTGAGATGCAAGACACAGCTTCTTCTCCAACTTCCAAGCAATTGACGCAAGATTCTAAATGCAGCCCAATACCCTTGGACTTCGCCAAAGAGACTAGGAGCGTTGCCTGTAGCCCACCTGATTTAAACTTTCGTGTTCAGCCTTCTGACCGCGAATATTCAAACGTAGCAGTCAGTCCAATTAAGCCTTCTGTATTTGACAAAGCATCGAGTCCTCCGGAAGCGGTTCCAACAAACGATGCCCTTAGTAGTCCTGTTCCCTGGTCCCCAAAAGTGGAGAAAGGAAGCAGCCCACACAAAGCGTACATGAAGGACAGTTCCTGCAGTCCTATACCCGAAGCGAACGAAGGGTTATCTCTAGGCGATGGAATCACTGCCGATATGCGTTCACCCCAACTCGACACGGCGACAGCCGAGGCAGTTAATGCTGCACGGATGCGATTCAAAGCACTCGTCAAGGACGCCAGCTCAGGGACTACACCAGTAAAAGAAGTTCTGAGGGCGAAGCTAGTGGATTCATCTTGTAGTCCTATCGGATTTGAATATCAACAACTCTCCAGAAGCAGCACTGATTCCATAGACGTAGAAATACCTGCGAGGTCGTCCTCCATCGAAGAAGCAGAAAAATCGCCACAAACGGATATTGGCGCCATTCCGGCCTTCGCAGAAGTGGCCACGAGCCCCATCGAAGACGGCACACATCCTACTGCCGACTCAGTGGGAGTTCTGGTAAAGCCTCTCATCACGGACATTGGAACGAGTCCCCTGGTTCCAGCGTCTAAGACAATAGGCACCTCCACGGAGAGTAAACCTGAGCCTGCTCTTAGTGACATCAGCACCAGCCCCGTCGACTACGCGAGAGATTCTACCGAAAAACTAGCGACAAAGGATGCATCCAACAGTCCAATCAGCGTTCCCGCGTCCTCAGCTCTTGCTCTTGACGGAAGGAAGATCAAGCATGTACAACCCAATAAAAAACGTTTGCGGAAGTCCCGATCTTGGGACGTTATGGGTTTTGGTGGCCCTATCGAAAGCTTGGCCAGAGAAATTCAACTTCCAGAGATTAATGGTATGGCAAGGGGTGTCCCGAAGAAAAGCTCGCCCACCACAAACGTTTCACCAGTTCAGAATGGCAGCGGAGACAGCCTAGAAAAGACAACGCTCGAGGAAACGTCACATCTACAGAAGCTTCCAGCCATCGTTAAAACGGCGAGTACACCTCCTGACACCACGGCCACATCAGATGCCCGGAGTAACGTTGAAAGTCCTGGTGTCCTGGCAGCAAGGAAGAAAGCGTCTTTGCATCCAATAGGTTCGAAACGTCACAGCTTGTCCCAGTCTGACCTGGACCGTTCTCCAGAATCGAGCATCCGGAGTTCGGACCATACAGTCACACTGAAGGATTCGGGTTTTAGCGACGTCGAAAGACCGCACTCTGGGTCGTCAGGTGAAGAGGACAGAACTGACCATGCTGTGTCTGACTCTGCAGCTCAGCAGTTGGAGTTGCAAAGACGGAAACTCTTGCTGAGGAGAAAAAACAACAAGGTCGGTGCCAGTGACGACACGGACGGCAGTGGTGCCGAAGACGCTACTCGCTTGGATCTTTCTGGAATTAGGCATAAAGTGGATACTGGCAGAAGCGAAGCTACAGAGGGCAAGAGGGAACGGAACGGGAGAGCTGAAAGCGTTCGTGAACAGAGGAAACGACGCGTTCCTAATCTTAGGCCGGTCTCCGAAAACTACAAAAGTCCCGAAGACATGACTCTGGCTGTCCAAGAAAGCATTCGGAAGTGAGTATATCCTTACTTTACTGGAAGTCATAATCAAACTATCCGAACGAAATTGTACAATCAAAATTTCATGAGCCTTAAATGTTGTGCAGTATTTTGTAGATAAACTAAATATTTATGTATATGACTGCTATATGCGAACTATAATATAAAAGGTGTTTTTAAAAGGTCCCGATATTTTTCTTTTTAAATGCCGTGACAGGTAAACTAATGGTGTCTGTGCAGGGGAGTTATACAGCCCGGGAGGCATATTATAGGCGGCTAGTTGTTACGATACATCTGGTAATTAACTAGGACTTGTTAAATAACTTTTTAATAAGTGAAAACAAACATATGGTTATAATTGGACATTTTCCTAGCGTCATCGGAAACCACTAAATCAATCGATTTTAAAAAATACCTACAGCACGGGGGAAGCCCAAAGGTGCGCTAAAGTGACCACTCGTGGAGCAGGTGGAAGGCTAGCGGCGTGAAAATGTGGATAATAATCTTACCATTTGCGTTCCTGTGCCGCCAGCATCACGCCTGCTCCGCGAGCCAGCAGCTTTACTCACCCCTGCACTCCTCATGGGCTTCGATCGTCTTTCTAAAATGTTCTGATTGAGTGGTTTTCGATGATACGGAGCAAGTTTCTCTATGGAACCACGTGTTTATTTTTATTAATTATGTCTATATTATGACTATATTATGTCTCCCTGACTGCATAACTTACCTGCAAAAAACATTTTTGTAACAACTTTCACTTTTTTTTATTTGATAATTAGGTTAACGCTATAGAAACACAACTTTAAAATTTGCTGTGAATATTTAAATTGTTCTGCATTCAACAGTTAATTTGTTTATCTACTAGTGCTGAAACTGAGTTTTTATGATATAAACTTTTACCGGTTTACTTGTGACTTTTGTGTTCATTTTCCACAGGTCGTTTTGAGCGGATCCCATCTTCGTTTCACACTAAAATAAACTACGTGCCGTTGACCGCACATACCACGTACAAATTTAGTGCTAGCGGTTTGCGTAAGGTGCCAAAATTTCAACACTAGAGGTTTCTTATTCAGAAGTTTGAAACAAGTTTCATTCTTCTTCAGCGAAAATAGCGGTCAATGAAGCCCAAGAATGCACAAAGAGAATATCGTCTAGTGCCGAAAACGGAGCTCATTCTCTCGTTTTCAGTTTCAAAGAAAACTCGTTTTTATCTCTTGAGTTAAGTCACATCAAGTTATCGAACTTTGTCACCTCATCCCTACAGCTAGCGTAACCTTCATGCGGAGTCTGTGTTTGCAAAACCGCATAATTTATTTTCTTTTATGCGCTTTTTTTTTGGCAGGCCACTCGATATTGTTTTAAATATTCCGTCAGTTTGCTCATTCGACAAGTAGTGCCTCTCCTTTCTAATTGCTTATTCGGCCCGAGAAAAAATATCACCTGATTAGTGGAACTATAGAGTTTTAGCTAATAGCAGGAGGGCGAAGGTTGGGTAGATAAAATTAGAAAATAAACAATTTTTTTTTGTTGCCACCAATTAGGAGATTTTTAAAAAGCAAAAATGGTGGGGGAAATTGTCTTGAGCTGACTTTTTTACCTCTTTCGCGCGGTTTCCGTCAAGAGTTGCGCCAAATACACAGATTACTGAAATAGTGCTTTCTGCCGTCTAACCATGTCACCTCTGGTCTAAATCTTAACTTTCCCTAAGGAGCCTCAGAGGTTGCATTGCACTAGTTTTATTGAAGAAAGCTGCAAGAAAAGTGCGGGGATTTTACTTAGATCTTTTGTCATAACCCAAAATCTCTATAAAAGCTCGAAAGCAAAAATTTCGATTCTGTACCTACAAACAAATATTCCCTTAAGCGGCAGTCACACTATTAATACATCTCACAGAAGTCACCCTGAAGACACTATAGGCTCGTTCGAATTACCTGCACCTCCTCCACCGGTGCATAAAAGTCTAGGGCTTGTCCGGTCGTAGTCAATATGTCCGGTCGTAGCTTAATACACTTGCCGTAAGCACATTGCCGTATTCACTTTTCTGGCACAGGTGCAAGAGGCTCAAGCTAATCGAACGCGCCCACTGTCTGAGACGTATTTCTTCCTTCTATGAAGGCCGTCACATTGGTCATACCATGGTGCCTGGAGCGCGTCTTTTCGTACGATGTATTAAGAGAGCGACTGCGGCTTTTAACATCCCCATGAATTGGGCTGCTCCCATCTCCGTGCATCTTGTCCCCTGCTCTCATCCGCGTGGCACGCACCGCCCAGGTATCGTCTGGAACGACAGCTCTTCAACGAGCTGCAGGAGCTCAAGCGTCACCAGATCCGGAGCGGGCGGACGCACGAGAACGTTCTGGTCAAGAGACTGGTCGACCGCTACCGGGAGCTCGTCCTCGGGCCGGGCATGAGGGACTTCGGGGGACCGTACACCTTTCGCAACTACGAGATGTACTTGTACGGTAAGGCTCCAACAGCCGCTAAGTCTGCACGAAGGAGGTTCAACCGTGGCGCCCCTGGCGGTTAAGTTGAGGACTAAACCAAGTGGGACAAAACAGCCTCTAAATCTGCATGGAGGAGGTCCAACCGTTGTGCTCCTAGCGGTTAAGTTGAGAACTAAACCAATGGGGATAGCAAAAGCATTATTACATATTTGTGATGCTGCGCTCGGCTGGCGTAGTCAAACTCTGCGTCAGCATTCGGCTGAATCTCGAGTCCAATCCGCCGCCTACTGAACAGCAGCCGGACGCTGGCACAGCACTCGGTCCTATCTGCTCCGCGCTCCATCGAAGACGATGACATAAAGAAATCCACAGGCCTTGCGTTGCGTAAACACCGATCTGTGTGGAAACCAAGCTGGAAAAAGCGTCCCCCGTAGTTTCATCTCCCTATATTGTTGGTGTAGCACGCTCATGGCTGGCACCTATTTATCGTTTGCCAAGAGCACCGACCCCCATTGGAAGGAATGCACATTGAACGTGCACAAGCGTGCATTCTTTCCAATCGGGATATTTGTTCTTGGCAGAAGGTGAATGAAAACTGTAACTGAAACGGTGCGAGAAGAGAGAGGGGTGTCTCAACAGGGACGGAAAGGAGGCCAAAAGTTTTCTCGATCTTCGCGCACTTCCTGGCAATGTCATTGTCAGACCTTCGCGCGGGCGAGGTCGCGCGCGGCGTGGCAGTGAAAGAGTGTGCGCGAATATGAACGGTTCCTCGAGCCTTTGTCATATTGCTCATCTCGCGGTCTTGCCAGAAATCCAAGCCAACCTTCGTACCACACTTGTTCCCCGGCAAGGCGGTGCCGTTCAGACCACTATTTTCTTCCATTGTGGTCAATGACAACTTAAAAAGCGCAGGAGGTGTCTTATTGTGTTCATGCTTCTTTCTTTCGTTCTTCAACGTTCTTATCGGCCAATAACGTAATCTCAATGGTTGCGGAGCGATAATAGGGTCTTCGAATTTGAATTGAATAGAATTGAATCACGTCCTGCGCTTTTTAGACATAGCAAAAGCTGCGAACGACAACAATGTGGCGTTCCGTAAATACCTCTATTTTCAATTTCGAGATCTTTTACAGTAGGGCGCCAGCTTACACGACTGTGTTTCATCATTTCCGCCAGGTCAACTCAGAGACCTGTCCAACTCAAACGACGGAAAGGTACCGGCCAAGTACAAAAAAGTAAGTTTAATTAGAATAGACCGGCCTAACGTATACAGTGGACTGCTCATTCGTAGTCATATCGAATTAAGATTCTAAAAATGTGTCATCAGTGCTTTGCTCTTACACATCTAGCACAGCTACAAAATACACCAAAGCTTAGCATCGCAGGCTGTTTTTTAGTGGGTAGACGCAAGGCTAGCTACCTTTCCTCTACAGCAGTCTTCGAACGCGTTCGAACGCAGAACGCCGGCGAAAGGCGTTTGGCGTTCGCGTTCAAATGCGTTCGACGAGTGCAGTGCAGACAACGGCAGCTAGCTTTGGGTCTACCCACTAGTCGCTCGAATCAGAGCTCGGCGTTCTGACGTCTCCTCCGCGCTCTAGTCTCCTCCTCTCCCTCAGTTTCTTCCCGCACACTATGGAGATAAAACATAAAACCAACAATGCTTTCTGATTAGAACAAATAATTAAACTGCAACCGTGCATCGTCGTTATGGCGCTCAACACCGCTGAGGTCGGATTATCCTGCAGACAAGTTTATCTCATCCTCATATTCATAATCATAATCATTATTGTTATAAACAACCACATCGGGCTTTTTTGTGGTACACGGATACAAAAAACACAATAACACACACACACACACACACACACACACACACACACACACAAAAGAGATCCCGAAACCCTTATACAGATTTGTTAAAATAAATATTACCGCTAACTGAAACATGAATGAATTATGTTATGGAGTGTGCACAACATCATTTAATTGATAGTGCATTAAAATGAATGCGGAAAAGCAGCGCTGTTATATATTGACTGAATCCGGAAGAATTTGGCGAAGTAGGTGTCACGAGCCAATTGAGAATCGAAACGAACATTTCATGAAGTGCTGTAATGTCTACATTTTAGCATTTTGTTAACAGGTAATTGTTTGCATTTGTAGGGTTTTTAGTATTACTACAACTTGTAAGCCACTCTCCTCTGTAGTTCCCGCGGGTCCTCAGGGTACTTGAAATAACTAAAGGACGAAAATGTCTGGTTAGGCAGAACGGAATTCGAAAGTTAACTTTTCTAGCGGGAGCAGAACAGATCTGCAACATCATGCATAAATATTCTATCAGAGATGATTAAAATATCAGAACCCTTCAGCGCCTCAAGTTTGCTGACCGCGTCATGATGTTTCAGGTACTCTGTTTGATTACAGAACGGGACATGATTCGATGCCGAGATTTGTATTAAAATCTCAATAGTTCTTTTGGACAACCCTTCTCGCAGAGACTCCAGCTCTTGCTTCCTCTGGTTCGCCTTTCGCTGGAATTTAATAAAAATAAAGTCAATACACATAAACTTTTAACTTCATTTCAGCAACAATCACACTTTGAATGTCCGGCAAACAAAAACAAGTAATATGCTTGTTTGTTTGTTTGTTTGTTTGTTTTTTTGTTGTTGTTTTTGCAAATGTGGTAGTCATTTTTCTAGAAAGGTTGTCTGCGATGGAACCAGCACTCAAACGCATTCTTCTTTTCTTTTTTTTTCAAAACTGCTGTTCCGTGGGTTGTGGTGTCGCCGGGTGGAAGGTCCCTTGACCCAGGCCGACGTCCGTTGCTCCGTCACGACGCATGCTTTGTCCGAGTAAAGGCGGAAGGCAATATGCGAAGGATACGTTAACTCGTTTAATTGCATATTTACAGTATCGTCAGTAAAAGAGTACAAAGAACAGAGCCCGGAGCATCGAACATAAGTCGCGGATCTCAAGAATTATTTTCTCTTCAGAGGCTCCTTATATAAAAATTTTAAAAGAAATTACAGGAGACACTTAAGACTGCTTACGTGTGGGAATGCTTTCACATTCCTAAGCAGCGCATTCCCAGGCAGCACAGACACGTTGAAAAGACGTCGAAAGAAGGTGATGACGTCAGGAACCACATGTCGAAAGAACGTCGAAAGTCTGAACGTCAGGTCCCTTCGACGTAATATGGAAAGGCTAATGTCTGGAAAAAGGGTGGATTTTACGTCGACATAACGTCCCACTTAACGACCTTAGAACGTCGACTGCACGTCTGAATTGGATGGGAAGTCAAGTGATAACGTTATATCGACGTTGACACAATGTCCCATTTAACGACCATAAAACGTCGAGTATACGTCTAAACTGAACGGGATGTCAATTGAAAACGTCATTAACGATAAAATAACGTCCCATTTAACGACATAAAATGTCGAGCGCACGTCTGTGATAACGTCATGTCAACATTGAAAAATAACGTCTCATTTAACGACCATAAAACGTCGAGTATACGTCTAGATTGAACGGGATGTCAATTGACACCGGTCTCGACATGGGTCACCGTGGAACGATGGAGTCAACCGAATCTGGTGGCTTCGTTGTTCGAAGGTATGTTCGCGAAAGCATGTATATTTGGACGGAATAGCCCATTTGCTAAATCCCCCAAGCGCCCCGGCCCGCACTCCAGGAATCATGGGAACGGTGGTCTTCCTTGTGATCGGTAATTTCGACCACTTCCGTGGTTAGACAGTTTAGGGTGTAATTCGGAGTCACCCTAAACAAGCGTCCTATAGTGCCCAAGGACCTGTCATATCACTTTTAAGATTTCTCGTCAATGACAACGTTTTCGATACTGTGCATGCTGTCCACCCTTCAACCAGGTTCAGCTGCAGAAATCTCTTACATTATTGTCATTCTCTTACAGCTTCAAAGACGCTGATATTAAGTTAGAAACGCTAAAAATGCTGTAAACAGCCCCGCTGACTCCGAGCTAAATCCTGTTTTTCGTTGTTGTGAATTCTCGGCTTCTTAAGCAATTCCTGCTAAAACAACATTCGCGAGAATGATAATATTGTAAGAGATTTCAGCAGCTCAGCCAGGTTGAAATGTGGATTGCATGCACAGTATCAAAAATGCTGACATTGACGAGAAATTTTTGAAGTGATGTGACAGCACCTTGGGTTCTATAAGGCGCTTGTTTAGGGTGATCAAGGTGTTCGCTCAGTCACTATTGGGACGTCTCGCGCTCAACGTTCAAAGAACTTCCCGGAGAAAACGTAGAACTGACTTCTATTAATGCCAATGACGTCAAGGTGTTGCTCAGACATTGTTGGGACGTCTCCCGCTCAACGTCCGAAGAACCTCCCGAAAAAAAACGTGGAAATGACGTTGAATAATGTCGATGACGTCAAGGTGTTGCTCAGGACATTGTTGGGACGTCTCATGCTCCACGTTCAAAGAACGTTCCGGAGAAAACGTAGAACTGACGTCTATTATTGCCAATGACGTCAAGGTGTTGCTCAAACATTGTTGGGACGTCTCGCGCTCAACGTTCGAAGAACCTCCTGAAAAAACTTAGAACTGACGTCGAATAATGTCGATGACGTCAATGTGTTGCTCAGGACATTGTTGGGACGTGTCGTGCTCGACGTTCAAATCACTTCCCGGAGAAAACGTAGAACTGACGTCGATTAATGTCGAAGACGTCAAGGTGTTGTTCAGGACATTGTTATGACGTATCCTGCTCGACGTTCAAACAACATCTCATACAAGACGTCCAACAGACGTCGATTACTGTTGAAGACGTCGAGGTGAAGCTTATGACGTTGTCACTACGTCGCGTGTTTGACGTTGTCGGAACCTTTCATGTGGACGTACCGATGCCGTCGATAAAAAGTTTGTTAAGGACTTCGACGTCGCCCAACGTCTAGGACCTTATTTCTACGTCCTCTCGACGTCTTGTGCTGCGTGGGTTCCTAGAGCAGCGCGCCATGACTTTTTTTTCACACGGGGCTCCGGAGGTGACATCACGCTCCCCCACTGCGCAGGCGCGGCGCACCCGCCGGCTCCACGGCTTCCGTGACAATGCATTTGCGTTGCTGTGCTTTTTTCTTTTTTTTTTTTTACTAAAGCGTTTTGGCTTTGACCTCGAGTGGCCCCACTGGCTTCCGTGGCGACGCATCTGATATGACGCGTCGCAGCCAATGGCAATTTAGCTGCCGTTTCGCTCAGCCAATAGGAATTCATGTGCCGTTTTTCGCGGTTACAGAAAGCGCCGGCTTCGCTCCATGGGGCAGTTAATGCTTTAGCATTAAAACGGCGACATTCTGGGCCCGTCCGTTGATTGATCGGGTGTAGCCACGGCTCTCCAAGAGCTCAGTAGCTTGTGATGTCAGAGATGGGCCCGCTGCTTCAATGCGTTGTCTTCGGTTTTCCACACCGTGGTCTTCCGCGAACCTAAAGAATGGGCGATGCCACCACACCCAGACCGGAAGCGAGCTCTCTTGGGTTTCCAAGGTCCGGCAGAGGGGGGAGGGGGGGCGCAAAAGGTTTTGTGAATTACACCACTCGATGTACCAACATTGGTCGTCTTCTCAAACCTGAAACACCGGCACAGCGATCCTAACAATACCCACAAATATTAGAGTTCTTTAAGAGCCTTACGTTTCCAAACCCACCATCTTCCCCGGATGTGGCGCCAACTATCGGCAAACATCGGAACCTGATTATGACTGGGTTGTTTGGGTGGGAAACAAGGGCGCCATTAGGCTTTATCTCTGCACATAGGTTTGTTTCCCGTACGTCGGCTTTCTCTCTAATTACTTTTTGGGGTCAACTGAGGATGGCGGAGGACATCTCGTTTCCGTTTCAGCACGACGGCTGCGTTGAGAGGTTCCGCTGACGGGCTTTTGAAGGAACAGGGTTACGTCTGCAACGTTCGATGTAACACCTCAGATGTCTCTCGAATATGCCTTGTCCGGATTTGCCTCGTCCATCGATGAAAATTGGCATCGGCGTCGTTCTCGAGAGTCACCGACCGGGGGCGTCATGGGCGGAATTGATAGTTGTCCCTTCCAACCTTTGGTGGACGTGCGATCTTTCCATCATTCGTACCTATTAAAAAGGCCTTTATTTTCGTGTCAGCAAACACAGCCGGCACGAAGTCTGAATAATGTTTGAACAGGGATGGTTTTTCTGTTTAATAAAGCGGCAATATATCAGTCATTCAGACATATCAGACATATAGCGTGATTTTCTTAGGTGCGATTCAATTGATTGAGCTGGAACCAGTGTTGCACGCGTTGCTGAAAAAAGGAACCGATTACAATTACTTTATTGAAAAATGTAAGTGATTAGAGTAATCAATTACTGCATCACAAAAGTAATAGAAAAATTACCAGAAAGTAACTGACTACTTTTCACTTTACTTTTTTTACTTTTTATTGCGATATCAAAAATGCATACATATGTTCAAAGTGATTACATTTTGTTTCTTTTTGTCATTCACACCTTGTTAAGCTTCAGCAGTAAGAAAGTCGCTGAACGCATTGACATTCTAATCTTTCTGGTATCTTGGTATCTTTTTCTTTTTTAGTTGTTTAGGTGTAAAACAAGAAAAGCGTCCAACGTTGGTGCAACGTAGACGACTGATGCACGGGCAGACTGAGATACTTTTTTACGTAAAAAACTCAATTCAATAATTTTTAGCTCTTTCAGAAACACATACATGATTACTTGTAATATATGACAGAGAAATAGTAATTGAATTACAGCGAGCGTGACCGCCGAAAAAATGTAATTGAAGCGTTAAAAAGTTACAATAAAATGCTATTTATAACAAGTAATTAGTTAAGTTTAGCTGGTTACGACAAGTCTGCCCGGAACGAAGTGAGCTCAGCATACCGTAAACGACTTTATCTTTGCGGGCTCGATTTGTTTGTACATTTCGGAAAGCGTGGGTTGGGGAATATTTCGCGGGCCACAAAATTTTGCAATTAGGAGCGGTTTGCTATGTACTTTTTGCCATAGGGTAATCTATTTTCGGGGTCTATTTTTCGCGGGAATATTTAAGCCGCGAAATTCGCGAAAATTAAGTTGTTTACTGTAGTCGGGAATCCTGATTTACCTCCCAATCCTTCGTAGAGCCTGACGAGTCAACCCCCTTCACCACACGAACCCACGCCGCTCTTCCGTTAAGGTCAATTTTCTCCGAAGGAAACCGAAAAAAAAAAAAAAAAACTCGTCCCCTCCTTCGGCCGGAGCAGACTCCGACATTCAAACGCAACCAGTGGATTAGCATCGGTCGAGCACACCCGGAATCAGACTGCGCCGCTCGCGTCAAGCAAACAGCAGCCTTGTTTTCCCCTTAGCCGAATCCGGCCTGGCAACACAGGTGTTGTGTACTCTGCTCGAACCCGTAACTCGAAAAAGGATGCATCGATAAAACATTCAGGTGTTTGCGGAGAAATCTAACCGCAAAAGTACACCAGGCATCGTGGTCGGCTTTCAGATCGCCAAATGTCGCTCTAGCGGTTGTCATGACATGCCCCAGCTTCACTGAACTGCATCTCACATCTGATGGCACATTTCAAATTGACTTCTAGATAAGTAAATCGGCATGCTGCGGAGCCCGCGAGCGCATTGGGGTCGAAAAAGGGACTAGAAATAACGAGGCCACTTGCTTCTTGAAGCTCATCGAAGATTGCTCATAACGAGAAAATTGAGTTTTTATTTATTTATTTATTTATTTATTTATTTATTTATACCCTCAGGGCACAAGGCATTACAGAATGGAGTAAGAACAATAGTATAATAATGCAAATGGAACAAAATATGCCATACTCAAGAACAGACAACATGAAATTGGCAATAGATGTACAAAACAGTGCGTGGTCATTAATTGATGTGTGTGACGCGTGTTAAGCGGTTCCAGTCTTTGGAAGTTCTGAAAATAAAAGAGTCAAGATAAACGCCAGAGTGGCAAATGGGACACCGACTTTATGGCGATGATCAAGGCGTGGTAAAACAAAGTAAGGGGGTATGATTAGTTATTGTTTAAGCTGAGAAATATGGTGATCGATTTTATGAAAAAGACGAATACGAGTACAGCAAGATTAAGGAACTTCGTAGATTGTTGTATTAACTACTAGCATTCCATCCGAAAGATGCCTGAGACTTTGTGTTTGTCCGTCCCTTTTTGTCCCAGTCTCGGGGTTTTTTTCGAAATGTTTATGCGCTCGACAACTTCGAGATGAGTCGCTTGATTATACAATGATAAGAATTGTTCTCTTCTTTCGCAAGCAATCGTGTATAATAATATTGATAATAAAAAGAGTTTATTCGTTCATGTTTTATTAGATCGTGTAGGCACCGAAAAAATATCCGCGCTTGACGGCTCAACATACTCTTTGTTCCAGTATATTCCACTGCAGAATGAGAAAAATTGATATAAAACATACACATTTAGTACTATCAGTCAACAATACTAAAAGAAGATAGGCACTATAATAATTGCTCAATATTAATATGCGGAACCCTAAGATTAAACTTATTAATATCGAAAATCCCTGTTGCACCAATGGCCGGAAATAATTAAAAATACTCGAGATAAAAACTATGTATATATAATATATATATATATATATATATATATATATATATATATATATATATATATATTACTTGGAATAACGTTGTAAATCACGTAGGACGTCAGGGTCTGTATGGAAAAGTGACGACTAGCAATCTAAAGTCTTCTAACAATTTTTTTTTCTTCTTCAAATATCCACTTTATCTGGCATATCCGAATTCAATAGTTATTGCCCGCTGTTCAAATATGCTATAACGGTTGTTAGCAGTAGAAAATCTAAATCCTTCTCCGCAGTGGCGAATTTGGGTTGTCTTCAGAGAAAGGGGGAAAAAAGAGCCCGTCCCAATAAATGTGTTCTGTCTTCTACGCGCTATCATCTTCATCCACAGGGCTGTGAAAAGCGTTCTGAGCATGCGCGCTAGCTCTTTTCTGCCGAATATCAGTTGCAGCGCATACGTTCACAGATCAGTGATTCGGCATTATTTTTTTTTCTGGGTGACAGAGCTGGAAAGGCGTGCTCTCAGATCGAAAAAAACTGTCATCAAAGTGCAGGCGAGTTGTTACGTGCTAATTATGATCTTTAAACTTTGAGACTGGGAAGAAAACTTGAATATAAATTATAAGGGACAGAAGAAAAGTGACAGACAAAACGCTTGTCTGTCACCTTTCTCCTGTCCCTTCTAATTTATCTTCAAGAATATTGCAGATCGGTTCGCGATGACTCGCTACCCATTCCCATTGCAAAGGTCAACAGCAATTGAAAACGAGCGTGTTGGTTAATAGATACAAAACTTGAAAGTATAAAACAGCGAGGACGAGGACGGGAACAGGACATCTTTCGAGTTTCCTGTTCCCGTCCTCGTCCTCGCTGTTTTATACTTTCAAGTTTTGTAGCAAACGATCAACGTCGCCTTCAAGTGGGACTTCCGTCAGTTTATTGCGTTTTAGTTTCGCTAGCTCAGACGCCTCACGGTGTAAATTTTCCAGAGAATAGCGCGGAGCAGACTATGGTTGCCTTGAATTTTAACACCAGCTATAGCCTATTCTGACGTGGAGCGCAGCTAATTTCTAATTTAAATATGCAAGCTCAGGCAAATACTTCAAAAGGTAATAATTAAATTGAAAGCGATAATTATATTAGTTTGCTAGTTGTCACTTTATACTGATAAGTTGACTTCTACCATGGTCTCTGTTACATCTGGGTGATAAACAGGAGGTCACTGGAAAATAGGTCTAATCGGATCTGGGCCCCGCGTTCGTCTGCTCGCGCACCCAGCGCCCGAGCGCTCGATGCATAAGCTCCTCAGATGGCCACGAACTGATAAGCGCCATTGTGCCAGTCAGTACATAACGGTCTATAAAATGTATAGCAAAAGTATAAATGCTGTCTTTCAAGTGATTTTTTATTAAATTAACTTGAGTCGTTCGTAAAACACCCTGCTCATACATATTTAAACTAGCAGAGAACAGTACCTTCAGGAGTTTTGGGATTTGGCAGGTTAGCAACTTTTTTCCAGTGTTCAATCGACACGTTGGTACTTGCCAATAATTAATAAAATTTACCGACTAATTCACCCCGGTCTTTTACGAAGCCAAGACTTAATATTGTTTCATTTTGTTAGCAGAAGGAAGAAGACAGAGAGGAACGGAGAGGCTCTGACAATGCCCTGGAGTGTGTGAGCGAGAGCTACAAGCGTCATCATGCTGTGGAAGCGCGCGCCTTGGTACCAGGTAAATTGGGCCTTCCGCACTAAACCCGGTTTAAGTTACCACCAGGTTTCTCAAATTTACACTTTAAATATAATGATAAACATCGGTCAAAGGGGCAGGACAAAAGGAATGAACACAGGACAAACATGCACTGTACATGTTTATGTTCAACGATCACCAACTTGCCCAACTTACCACCTTGTTACACTTGAAAAACACGACCCTTAAGCCTGGTCCATGCATCGGCGTTTGAGTTAACCAACAGCGTTGTGACCACTTATAACCGCTTACGATAAGAAAGCATACTGGCGCCATCTGAAGAGTGTACCTGGGACACTTAAGATATGCGTCCATTTTTCGCTTGTTTTCACCGTGTGCTTGAAATAATTCTCGGAATCTTAAAAGAGGCTATTTCTTCATACACAGTGCGTAGATTTGATCTCGGAGATACGGTAAAACCTTTGATCGGGTCATACGTCAATCGAAAGTGTTGCTAGGCTACACGATAGATGGCGCCAGGGTGCCAGTGTGTTCTGTCGTCATAAGCTTCTAGAAGCGGCTGCTACGCAGTCAATCACGCTCAGACAAAATATTGTAAACCAGCCTTCAGGGTGTCACTTGAGGTCGTGCCCTGAGTTCCCGCAGCAGGTAAAGGACTAAAAATACCTACCGAGTAGCGGAGGTTCTTCAAGAAGCTTATTCAGCTGAAATATTTGCTGAAAAAGTAAGCTCTCAACTAAACGTTCAGCTTGTCGAAGTTCCTCTGGTGGTTGTTTCAGCGAAGTTTCTAGGAGTCTTCAACTAGGAAGCTTCACTGATTGTTATATTTTGGCGTAACACCGGCTGCCACTCTAATTCTCTCAGGATATCCTACTAATCTTTTTAACAAACCTTGGTACGTTGTTTAAGTTAAAGATCAAAGAGGTCAGGCTTGGAAGTATGCGTCTTTTTTGCGTTTTTATAAAGAATAAAACTAATAATTATTATAACACTAATAAACGCAAGCCAGTTGTGAATTGGTAATCGATTTTTCTGTCCTTGAATATTTTCTGTTAACGTATTATTAACGATTATTATCGTTTTAGAAACCTGCACTGTTTTAAGTCAAGCCCGAATCACTCTGTTCACGTTAGTCTACATCTCATTCCAGACAACTGAAGTGTCCTTCCCTTTGCGTGTCTCTCTAGGATCAGAACAGGACCCTGATGACCATAGGCATAGGCAGCAAGCAGAGATGGGATCATCAGTACCACAAAGCTCAGAGACACAGATGCGCCCTGTCTACCAACATCCTGCTTCGAAAAAAAACCTGTTACCAGCCATCTTGCCCAGCCCACTGACTAGTGTATTCACGGTGGTAAGAGGAGCCCCAAACATTCCCACGACACGATCAACAAACTACAGTCACATCAAGTCACGCGTGTTTCCACAACGGCCGTCAGAAAGGGTCAAGCTTACCGAAGCTGAGGAAGAATCTTCAAGCAAGCCGCTAAAACAAAGATTCCGCAGTAAAGATGCTTCAACAAGTACTGCTGGGGTCTCCAGCAACCAGGCTTCGCGGCTGAGGGCAGAACGAATTAAGAAACAGCGCGAGGAAGAGACACAAAGGAAAAAAGAAGAGAAGTCCACAAAGACTGTATTTGTGTCTGAACAGAGACAAGTGAAACACAGTTCGGTGATCGACCTTAGGAAGATTTCAGAAGAAGATTTCGAGTATAAAGTTTCCTTTGAACTTGGTGGTTCGGAAGAGCTCGAGAGCATAAAGAAAGAGGAACGCTCCAGATCAACGACGCGAGAAGAGACGAAACAAAGCTACCAGGAAACTCCAACGAGGCGTTCCAAAGCCACACCAAAACGAGAAGCCGGAAAGGGTGCAACGCCATCGAAGTCAACAGCGTCAAACCAGAAGCCGGAGCAGACCTCATACAGGAGCCCAGAAGCGTCATCTCGAACTGCGGAGGCCAAATCTACGTTTCCGTTCCTCAAGAAACACGAGGGACGGCTAAGCGTACCAAAGCCCCACGACGACAGTAAACCAAAGCTCTCAACGGCCACGAAGTCACATAAGATGACCACCTCGGAATCTACAGGCGCCAAATCCCAAAGCGTTCTCACTCAAAGTGTTCAGATTTCTTCGACGGAACCAAAGATTGAAGACGCGAAGGAAACGCCAAGACGTCGCTTCTCAAAAGCTAGAAATGCAGCTCCGAAAAAGAGTTCGGCGTTGCTACCTTTCTGGGTTCCTCACGATCCCAGCCGGGTGGACACCTCCAAGGAAGACTCGTCATCTGCCCGGCAGAAGTCCAGCGTCCGGGAGTCACTTGGAGAACAGGCTGTACGTTTCAAGGACTGGATCAAATCCCGGAAAAGCAGCAAGACCGGACGCAGGTCAGCGGCGACCAGAACTACCAGCAGGATATCCGCAGACGCCACGGAAGAACTCGCGCGAGAAGTTCAGCTGAGAGAAGGGGATTCCAGTGAAACTGACTCGGGTCACGAAGGTGATGGCATTCTTCCCGACGAGCGCGTTAAGGATGCGCTCCTCGAGAAGGTAAGCAGGAGTCTGAGAAAGAGCGTGCTCCCTCATGACGTTGTCACGATGCAACTGAAGCCGTCACCAGTGGTCACGACTGACGACGACGTCGAAGCAATCACTCGCACAGTGCGGATGAGCGAGTTCCTGGAGGCGGCGCAGAGGGACATCGTTGTCAACTGCGTCCAATTGAAACCAGACAATGTTTCGGAAACGGGCAGTTCTCCGGACGTCGTAAGCAACGCCAGCGAGAGCCCCAGTAGCAGCGGTGACAGCAGCGACGACGGCATTATAGAATTCGAGATCCGACACGGGCGCGAAAAGAACGTCTTCTGGTTACCCACGAGCAAAATGCGGGACAACAAGAAATGGCAGGTGACGTTCATAGTCGCAAAGGCTGGCAGTAGCAAGGAATGAAATGATAATAGTAAACTGATGAAACGGAGTAATAAAGGCTAGACTAGATTTTTAACAGATGCGATTTTAAAATTCTGCAATAGATCCCCCAGAATTACCATATACTTTACCAGACCACGGTTTACTGACTGTCCTCTTTACTAGATATTGCTTTCTGTTCAATACCGGCGGAACACGTGCCGTAGATTATAAGCCATACGTGTCCGCTCTACAGTCTGCTCGATGGAATACTGCCATTAGTCCACATTGAGTTTACCTAGGTACGAGACGTGCACTAATATAATAAAACAACTCAATGTTTATTGTTACTGACATATACTCCCGGGATATATTACATGGATTGGTATGTGTACCATGCTTTCAGGAAATACAGCCTTTTGCTGACGCGGTACGTTGTTCATTTATTGCAAACTTCTGGTGCGTTTCATCTACCTCCAATTTCGCCAACTCTTGCACTCTCGATCTCTATTTTAATTTATGTATTAGTAATATCACAAAAACAATGAATATTATGAAGAAAGTGAAGAGTAGTTTTTTTTAGTAAAATATACTGCATGTTGACATAACACTTAACATGTTTGTATATCCGAGCTCTAAAATTTTAAATTGTATTACGACAAACATTAAAGCTTGTAATCGAAAATATATTTTAAAGAAAGCCATTTTTTCATAAAAATGGTGTTTACCAGCTTTTTAAAGTTTTGTTTAGAGTCAAATTAAATATGGCGACAAAATAAAATATAAACATAGCCGAGGTAAACGTAAGTAAAGAGTTTTTATTTTCGAAAAATCTGCACATATTAGGAAGTTTTAGTGAGTCATTTTGACGTGAACGGTTCCTCCCGGAACGATTCGCAAACCCACTGCGCATGCGCGCGCGACTCATTCGTGATTTTTGTGAAAATTGAGGTTTAGTGAGTCGTTTCGAGGCGACCGATTTGTCTCTAAAGGAGCGAATAGTTGAGCAAAATTATGATTTACGGCACTTGACTAGCGTGAACAAGAAAGACTCAAAGCCTTTCAACATCGCGGATGGAACAGCACGAGCTTGGCCGAGCGGTGCAAGCCACATCTCAAGGTGATCCAAAATGGCGGCTGTGGTTTCGCTTTAGAGAGAAAGTTTCGGCTACAAGTGATTCAGCGAAGTCCCCGCAGTTTATATACTTCGAAAGAGCGAAGGCTCGATATTGTCGCTGACGCCACAGCGGTTCAGTCAGCACGCGTCCTGTTGAACTCGTCTATTTCGAAATAACGCCCATTTAGAATACAACACGACGGCGTACGCGAAGAACGCCATCGAGCTCGCGAGTCCATATGTTATCATAATCTTTTCCAAGTATTGCCATTTAGTTCACGAAGTGCGTGTCTGGCCGTATTTGACGTTTGTTCTCAGAGCTCTTGAAGGGAAACACCCCATTTTAGTTTTAGTTGTACGATGCCTTCCGCCAGAGGTTTTTTTTTTATAACTAAAGCAAATCAACCAGAACAAACCAGGTAAGGATGTTCAAAGCGATATTGTAGTTCATTGCATTTATTGAAAAACACCAACTGGAATCTCGACCCCGCGATGACGGCCGCAATGTCCCGCCGGTCCGAGGAGGCCAAACGTGGATGACGAACCTATTAACGTGAAAACGTTATTTGGCTAGGTGTCCGGCATCTCGTGAAGCCTGTATAAATGCGTGGCCTCGAGGCTTCACACTGATTGGTTTTTAGTAGGGGGAAGAGGCCATCGCAGTAGAAAGCTTTTGCGCCAAGCTGGAATCGAGCCCTGACCTTCAGATTACTAAGCGAGTGTCTTTCCAGCATGCCACGAAACATCGCCGCGAGTTGAGGTACTATTTGGCGGGAAAGCCCTGCGAGGCATCCACTCTGCGTCCGGCAGATAGCAGCTTCACACCCTGCCACAAGTTTGTAAAACCCGGGTTAGCGCCGGTATCCCCATTCCATAAATTGCTATCGAGTGTACATGCCAGGCGTTCAGCCAGTCGCTAAATTAACCGATGAAGAGTGCCGACAGCGTAGACGCCCCACGTTTCACATGCAACGCAATTGCCCAGCAATTTGCTATGCATTTTTTTTCAAGACGACGTACACAGATTTGTACGCTAATAATTCGTAGACAAACCTTTCACTTTGAAACGATACCTCAACTTCTTCGTTGAACCGTCTTGAGGTATGCATTGCACCGCCCGTCTAAGTTCGCCCTCCATCCTCGATGTTGAAAAGTTTTTCTTCCGCGTTGACGCTTGTTCACGTGCCTCAAACCGTTCCGATTAGAGACGAACAATCTTCGAGTTTTCGTGCAAATTTGCGCGCACATGCGCACTGGCGTCTGTGAATCACTCGGGAACTAACTGTTCGTGTCAAAACGACCCAAGGGGTGCCCAAGTAGGATACTTCAGAACGCGTGAAGCGACACTTCTCCGCCATATGAAGTGAAAGTTGAAGTCCGGCAGTCCGTCTTCTCTTTGGACATCCACCAGGCAAACATGACGGCTTTCTTCCTCGTCTCCCCTGCTTTTCCTTGACTTTGTGCTTGTGATACTTCACGTCACACGCTACCTGCCAATGGTGTGCCTGTTGCCTGTCCATCTGTGCTACCCCGGCTCGCGACCTCACGAAGTATTTGACCTCGCTACCGCCGTCGCCACGGCAGGAAGGCCTCGTATCTTTCCCGTTACCGTTTTCGGGACTTGGACAGCAGTGGAGGCCTTGAGCGATTGACCGACAGCCAACACAGGGTGCGAGTGGCTCTCCGGGCCCATGCGATGAGCACGCTCTAGGCCTCCTTGAAGGGCACAAGCGGGTGTTAGCGGAGGGAAACCTTCCCTCCGGGAAAAAAAAGAAACGTAGGTAAGCGGATCACCGCACTTTACACCACGGAGAAGTGTCGCTTCACGCATTCTTGAAGGGTCCTGTTTGGACAGCCCTTTATTGAAACTCACTGTTGCCGTGCGGTGTCAGCCGAACTTCGGTTCCGACTGTGATTGGTCCAGGACATCGTGACGACAACACTGGAATCCCTGGGGGGCGGTTGCATCTCCGGTACAGAACGTGCTAAGTTGCATGGTCATATGTGCAGGAAAAAGGAATGACAAATTGCATCCGCCTGTATGTGTTTGCACCAATCACGTAAATCTGCGGTTCTGAAGCATAAAAAAAAACTTGCAGACGGTGGCTTGCCGTTAGGTGGCAATGACGATCACGCAGGACTGTTTCTAGCATATAACAGTAAAGCAGTTGGAAGAGGGTGATTTTTACCATTGTGTCTAATTAAAATGCGTGCTCCAGTTATTTGTGCATTAAAATGTTTGTTAGGCGATGATTTAAATACAACGTTAGTAGAAGTTTGCTAGGCACGAAGGGCGCCTACGTTCAGAAACCTAATACCACTAATGACATCACCTCGGCTTCTTGCTTAGCAACCCTCTCTACCTTTAATGAGCTAAGCGCGCGACAGGGGCGGAGCGATCGCTCAGTTTTAATTAGCGGTTGCATCGGTTTTAAAAATAAATTCGAAAACAAAAGCTTGGTACCTGAATATTAAGTTTAATTATCCCCTTTCCAAACTCACGTAGCTTTGTAAATGAGTTAACTTCTTAAGCTTTCGTTTAAACACTACATACCATTAAAGATTAATCCTCTTTACGAGCTTCCGACACAATTGTAAAGTTGGATTATGCACTGCAGAAAAATTTCTTCAATATATCAGTTAATTATTCAAGGAAAAAGTAAGTGTAAGGTATAATAGGAAGGACTTTCATTGCGCGCTTTTATTCATAAATATTGGCCGAGAGGAAGTTTCGTGAAAATATTTTACGCAATTTTACATTTAAAAAAGGTAACCGAAAACCCGTGCCGCGCCTCATAAATGAAACTTGCATATCAGTGCTGAATAGTGATGCATGAGTCATTGAGAAATAATTAATTGGAAAGTCCAAGTCCATCACTCCAGAACTCACCATTTCTCAATCCTGGTCGCGATAGTATCAAATATTACAGCAAAGTGAATGTCGACAGTACTTTATTTCGGCTACGACTTTAAAAGCAATGATTGTGACAGCAGCTTTATTTGTATGATTAAACAGTCTTTTTGCACCGTTTACACACATCATGTAAATCATAAAAAGAAATTATTTGCAAAAAAATTCAAAGTGGCTGTTACTGAATCAAGCCGCAAGCCATGTCGCTTCTTTTGCCTTTGCGATAGAGGCTGGCACAATTTCATAAAAGGAAAGTGGGGTTTAGAAAACATATTTCGCCTTTCAAAGATGACAGTAAGTTTGTTTAACATTCTAATTGTCGCGAAGCCTTGCGATGTGTTCTTTCTGGAAGATGGATGGCACAACATATCTGAAAAGAAAAATGTAGTAATTAAAATGGGAAATACAGAAACAGGTAGACACAAAAAAAAAACCTGTCGATTAACTGAATAGTACTATGATGGCTCCTTTTGCCTTGCTCCATACTTTTGGAAGTTGATTGTGGATGCATTTTGACTTTCTTTGTTAGGACAGTTTATATCATGGACCACAGATTACCTGCTCTGTAATTGTTTCGTCACACTATGGGAAACGTTCCCCTGGGGACAAATTAATGCACCAGAGACGTGCTGGCGAGGTGCACATCGGTACAGATCACGCGCTTTCTCGTTGAGTTTCCGCGACTGAGCGCAAGTCGCGGCAGCAACCTCCAGCAGCCATGTTTGTGATTATGAACCTAAACCAAAACGTTCTCTGGTGGTTTCTGTGGTGGCTATGCTCGTCTTCGCGATTTGTTTTTGTGAATACCTAGTGGATGGCGTTGTGATTATTCGTAGGTTCGAGTTTTGTCGCTAAGCAATGAAAACGAAGAGAAAGAAGACGGATGAGCATCGCTACGCGCAAGGATACAAGACTGCGTACACCGGTTTTCACTACATTGCCCAAGTAAGCCTTAAACGTTAATTCATATACGTTGCAACGGCCATAAAGCATACATAAGCCACACTAATGAACCGCTAAGATCGAAAACTGTCACGCTTGGCACGGGCTTCGCTGGCAGAAGTACTCCGGAATCGAGCGCCAGCGCTACCTGGTAAGTTCTACACGAAGCGCCTCACTCGAGCTGGACTCCCATAATTCGTCGCGCGGCAAGCGCAGGCTTTTGGGATTTTTGCACAAGGTCTATTGACATGGTAGTAGAAGCCAGGGTAAAAGAAGCCGCTGGATGCGTCTACTCTTTCTAAAACCGCTCGGATCATTCGGAAAGGGGCAAGATTGAAGAAGTAATCT